>JAPXFY010004715.1:12500-15000 GCA_030674185.1 Monoplex corrugatus | reverse complement strand
CATCCATCCTTCCACCAGCAACACAGACAACACAGACAGAGGTGAATCACCTTCCACTTTTTAAAGTGGGCATCAAAACAGGAAAAATGATGAACAACCTTCGTTGCGCAGATGGCACAGTTCTAATTGCAGAAAATGAAAGAGATCTACAAATCTTGTGAATATAACAGCAATAGAAAGCAGAAATAAAGGACTGGAGCTAAACAGCAAGAAGACAGAAGTCATGGTAATCAGTAAAAAACAAGAAATCCCCTCATGCAAAATAACAGCAAATGGCACAATACTGAGACAGGTTGAGAAGTTTAAATATCTGGGAACAGTCATCTCTCCAGATGGCAGATGCACATCAGAAATAGCCAGCAGAATCTGCCAAGCTAAAACAGCCTTCAAGAAGATGAAAACAGTTCTTACCAACAAATGCCTATCAATTAACATCAGGAAGGAGTTCTTCAGTACTATTTAGAACCGATATTGTTGTACCCGTGGTAAAACATAAACAGTCAATACGCAAAGTCAGAACAAGATTGAGGCAGCTGAAATGTGGTTTCATAGAAGAACGTAAAGAGTTCCATGGACAGCAAAGAAAATAAACGAGACAGTCTTGAAGGAGACAGACACAGAAAGAACTTTAATGAAGAAGAGTAGGACAAGACAAGCAACATTTACAGGACATTTTATGAGGCAAGAGAAATTAGAGCACCTAGTCATAACAGAAAAGCTGGAGGGAAAAAGAGCACCAGGTAGACCAAGGAAGAAAATATTGGACAGACGTGCGGAATGAATGAAGACAGACAGGGTGGGAGATGTACTTGCATCGACAAGGGACAGATTCGTACCGAGGCCCATGATGGCCAACGCCAAGTGGCAGGGCACATGATGATGATGATGACATCAAAACAAAGTGTAAAAGAAGCGTGAGACAGCACAGCTAAGTGGAACAGTGAAAATAATAAATACCTTATTTTTCTGTGGTACAAATTAGTAGTCAAAGTCTTATTTTTTTAATCTACATATCTGCATACAACAACAACAACAACAAAACAACAAAAACAAAACAAAGCTAAACAAAAAACAAACAAACAAACAAAAAATAATGAAAAATACTGGGATAACCATACAGACAGATAGACAGACAGACAGATAATTGGATAGACAGACAGACAGACGGTTAGACAGACAGACAGACAGATATATATGTATATATATAGACAGATAGATAGATAGACGGACAGACAGACAGGCAGATAGATAGATAGATAGATAGACAGATGGAGGGAGGTAGGGAGAGAGAGAGAGAGAGAGAGAGAGACAGAGAGAGAGAGACAGACAGAGAGAGACAGACAGAGAGAGATAGAGACAGAAAGAGAGAGAGAGACAAAGTGAGAGAGACAAAGAGAGACAGAGAGAGAGAGACAAAGAGAGAGATAGACAGAGAGACAGAGACACAGAGAGAGAGACAGAGAGAGAGAGAGACAGAGAGAGAGTGGGGGGGGGGGGGCAGAGAAACAGAATGCACAAAACAATAGACAAAACAGCCACATAGCCAACCAACCAAACCATCAATCAATCAACCAACTAACCAACCAATCAATCAATCAATCAGTCAATTAATCAATCAATCAAGCACACACACACACACACACACACATAATCCCCTCACTCCTTTGCCCCGTCCCAAACATATACACACACTTTACCTAGCACTCCAAGGCGGTAGTTTAACGTCACGACAATGACGTCACCGAAGCTGGCGAGGACACTTCCGTCGTAGGCATTTCCGGTTCCGCTGTCGTAGGTCTCTCCGTGAATAAAGACCATGACTGGCATTGGGGTAGTCTCGTTCCACTCTGCACACAGAACACAACAATGGACACTTAGTCATCTGAGAACAAGTAGGCGGAGAAGGTAGAGTGACGACAAGGAAGATGACGAGAAAAAAGACAAAGAAAAAGAAGAAAAAGTAGAAAAAGCCATATAAAAGATCCAGTAGCAAAAGAAGAAAACACTTCAGAAGAAGAAAAAGACGAAACCAACAGCAGCAACAGCAGCAGCAGCACCAGCAGCAGCAGCAGCAACAACAACGACCAAGTCAGAGTGCAAGAAGGACGAAGAAGGAAAAGAAGGTTCAGTTTGTTTCTCACAGTGGGTCATCCGTGTTTTAAATAAATCATCTTTCTGCAAAAACACCACATAAAAAGAATATAATGCAATATTAATACAGGGGCTTGCACACTTGTAGAGGATAATGGCTGTCGTATTGATCATTGGCAGTCACATACATATAATGTGATCTCTCACATGTTTACAACATGAAATTGTTTGTTTTGTATTTTACTTGCTCGTGTATGTACATGTTTTATTTAAAATGATTATATTTCATGAATATGGATATTTCCTCTATCAAAAGTATGGATAACTTTTTTGTTTTGAAGTTCTAAATCCTGTGATATCAAATAACTCTGATTTGTAAACAATATATGTATACGTTCTTTCCTCAAAA
>JAPXFY010004714.1:0-17080 GCA_030674185.1 Monoplex corrugatus | reverse complement strand
TGTTCCTCGGGATTCCGGTTTCTCATCTCATCGGAAAGACTACCCCCAGAGCCCCATAAGATCGGGAAAATCTTGTCGGGACCGTTATTCGGGAGGGTTCCTTGCTTTAAAAATGGTACATAAAGTTTAAATTTCAATTCATTTTTCTTTGCAATTTCTCAGAAACGTCCCCGCGTCGGAATGTTTCCTATGCAAACGAAGGTGATGTGTGGAAAAAATTTAGAATATCACGGCAAAGTTTTAACCGAAAAAAAACCCGAGCTCCCCAGTTGAGGCCCAACCTAGTATTTCCAAAATCCGGGGGTGTGGGGGGTGAGGTGGAGAGACCTAAACTTTTGGGGGGAGCCCCCGAGGGGGCGCCACCCCCTCCCCCCGCTTAAAATCTATTCATATTCACTTTTTTTTTAACCAAATTTAAAAAGACAAAGAAGGCAAATTTTGTTTCAAGGGTAGGCCGGGGAAATAACCTATTTTCCATTTTTATCCCAAGGCCCCGGAAATGCCCGTTTTCCGATTTCAATGCGGTGGGATTTTAAGGCGCACCAGAAGGCCCAAGGGGGCCGACCGTTTTTCATCCCCTTTCCCAAAATGTAGACTTCAGTTGATTTTTTGGTAAAACTGAGGAGAAAGGTGACCCCCGAACGGTGGGCGCCCGGGATTCGAGTTTAGTTATGGCAGGCGAACGTTGAACCTTTCCACTCTTCTCCACACACGGGCAGGTAAAAAAAAATAAGGAAAAAATCAAAAGACTTTTGTTTAAAAAAACCGGGTCAAACGTTACTTAATGACGCGAGGTTGGGGGAGTTAAAGTTGGGAATGCAGCAGAGTAAGAGGAGAAAAAATAAAAAAAATAAGAGTTGACTATTTCCCAAAGTCCCGGTTTCTATCAGTAGATCAGAAACAAGCGCTAGTGTAGGGACCCCGGGCTATTTTTAAGTCCGGGTGGGGCGCAAAGGAGTGGAGTATTTCATTGCGGTCCGCAAGCGCGTGACACTACACTGAGTCATAGCAACCAAACCAATCAGAAAGGGGCTTTAGGCGCGCCCGAAAGCGCGTGGGTGTCAGGCTGAGTTGGGAATGGAAAGAGCGTGTCCATTGAGTCCATCTCCAGTTGCGTCCCCCTGGGTTAAGGTTCGGGGGCCTCGTGCCCCTAAAACACTGCATGGGCTGTGATTTTTTTTCCAATAGCTGTTGTTCGTTACAGCATTTTTAAATTGGATCATGTGGCATTACGCTAAAGATTATTATTTAATAGAGGGAAAATTCAACTATTTGGGAGCTGACAAACCGCGATGTTCTTGCAAAAGTAGTTTAAAAAGGGGGGGTGCTTTGGCCCGTTGTTGTTTAAAACATTAGATATGATGATTAAGGTTCGGTTGGATGTAAAAACAGTTTTTGGCCCCGTGACTAAACCCAAAAAATTTTTTAAACCACGCGTGGTTTTTAGTGATTAACGCAGGATCCCTACCGAGGGAAAGGTTAAGGGGGTCGAATCCCATACCCCTTAAAACTAAAAAAATGGGGAAATTTTTTTTGACTTCCCCGGCCCTCCCAGATTTGGGCTTGCTAGGGGCTTTTGGGGAAAGAGGGAAACCGTCGGCGGTCTCACCATTCAGGAACGTCGTTGGGGTGTTGTCAAATCTTTCACCAGCCCCCGAGGTGTCGAATTTCTGGGGGCCTGGTTGACCCCAAGATTTTTGATAGTAACGTAACTCAGCCCTCACGGAGTCTCACCCTAGAGGAAAATTTAAAAGCATCATGATGACTCTTCATCGACTATTCATCGCTTTGTAAAAATAAAATAAAAATTTTTTAAAAAAACGTGCAGCTCGGGGCGTTAAAGATGGGAGAAAACAGCCCAAAAAACAAAACAAAAAAAAGAAAAAAGAAAAAACGGTGAGCACAAAAAATAAAACCCCCCGGGGGGCGTTTATCCCAAAAAAAAAAATTTTGGTTGCGGTCCCTTGGAACGTTGACGAATGAAGGTGATGGGGATGGGGGGGTCGCTATCACAGTTTCCTTCTTCTGTTCTGTCCCCCCACAGTCAGGTCATTTTCTTCTGCAATGGGGTGTCTGTGTAAGTGCCGGCCCCGTTTTAACTCCTTTTTAGGTGGGACCTGCCCGGAAATTAAAGCCCAAAGTTTATCTTCTTTTTCCCATATGACAAGATTTTCGACAGTTCAATCGTTAACCGCTGGGGTTAAAACCCCGAAGAAGAAAAAGAAAGAGGGACATGTTTTTAGAGCTTAGATCACATTTTAGACATCCCCATATCGCAACAGTGGGGTTCTTCCCCTTCTGTCCAAACATCAGGTTCATTCTCTTTGCGTGGCGTTGCCAGCACGTAAGTGTCGACAAGATTTTTGACGTTGTTCCAGGTGGCCACCCGAATCCAGATTAAGTCAGTTTGCAGACATCCGTATATCGCAACATGGGCGCTTCTCTTGTTCGTCCCCAAATACAGTCAGGTTTATTTCCTTTTTCAAAAGGGGTCGTTGTCGTACAGCCCGTGATAAGTCTTTCCGGCCGGCCTGTGTTCGCAGATTCAGATAATTTTTGGGAAAACCTTATCGAAAAGTGGCGTTCTCTTGTTTTCCCAACCCAGTAGGTTGTTTCTTTTTAAAAGGGTCGTCTGTAGTAAAGTGTCGACAGGCCCGCAATTTTTAACTGTCTCCCCCCGGGGGGCACCTAATAGCAGACTTAATTTAGTCTGCAGCCCGGCCCCTATATGCACAGGGGCCCGGGGGATCCGCGCGAGGCCCATACAGCGTACTTTTGGGTGTCCCCACCCTCCCCGGGGCAGATAGGTAAAGCCGACAGTCCCCTTGTGAGAAAAAGATATGAACATGAAAGGTGGCTGGTAAAGGAACCCTGTTGGACCCGGGTTTGCGAAAGAAACCCCCCAGGATTAGCACAAGCCGATGGAAGCTCTGAGTCAGTCCCTTTGGGAATGCGTAATTTTTGCCCAGCTTCGTGTGCCCCAAAAAGGGTGAAAAATAGCGGCTTGTACTCCGTTCGGGGGTAGTGTTTTTACTTTCCCCCCTCTCTTGGACATTTTTGACCAAAAGACAGCAATTTCCCCCCGTTGTTATTAATTTGGGGGTTGAAGGCGTTTTGCGGAGACAGTGTGCGACCTGTTGATCGACCCCCCCTTCTACCTACATACATACATCTACAAAAATTTATTATATAAAAATAAATATAAATATAATATTGTGGTGTGTGTGTGGTGGTTTTGGTGGTGGGTGTGTGTGGGGTGGGTGTGGTGGTGTGTGGTGTGTGTGTGGTTTCACGGGGGTCCCAAAATTTTTCCCCGTAAAAACTCATTATTAAAAATTAATTCATTAAAATCTAAAGCATTAATTTATTTTGGCCTTATTTTCGATTTTTCTTCTTTAAATTTTTTTTTATGTAAAAAATAATTTGCAGCCGCGACGTTAATGACATGATTAGTTCTTTTGCGGTTGTAAGAAATTGGTGGAAAGATTTTTGAGGGGGTTTGCATGAGTCCCCTACGATAGAGGAGTGTGTGTCCGACGGAACATTTATATCTGGGGTTTAAGGCTGTGCTTTTTTACAGTAAGTAAAACTTTTGTTTGAATAATTGAAGAGTATTGAGGTTTTTTTTTTTCAAACTAAAACTTCTTTACCTAGAAAAAGCCCGGTTTTAAAGGGTTGGGGAAAAAGAAAACAACATTCGTAGAGAGGACACGTGCTAATTGAGAAAGTAAAAAGGACCTACAAAATTGTGTATACTAAAATAAAAAGAAAAGGTAAGGGGCGGGAAACAAAACGCAGGGACAAAAGCATGGTATCAGTAAAAAAATGAAATCCCGTCATGCAAAAAAACAGCAAAGGGCCAACCCTTGAAAAGGGTTGAAAAATTTAAAACCGGGGAAGATCATTTCTGAGGGAGATGACATAGAAATAGCCGGGGAATGGCCAAGCCAAAAAAGATTCAAAAAGGGTGCGCTTCTTTCCACAAAATGGGTAGGACCCGGTTAGAGACAAAAAAAAAACAATATACAGTTTGAAGGGAGATGGGATTCGAACCCACAACCTTCCCGGTCATTGTCTGTTGCGTTGACCATCCCACAGCAACGGGTTTCATCCTGTCCAGTTCTCTTCAGGTTTTTTTGCCACAACTCTGTCCCCCCCCCCCCCCCTATCTTCTTTATATATATATATATATGTGTGTTGTATATATATACAAAATATAGCCTATATATAGATTAGACAGACCAGACAGACAGACAGACAGCAGATAGATAGATAATAGATAGATAGATAGATAATAGATAATAGATAGATAGATAGATAGATAGATAGATAAAGAGACATTTAAAAACGAAGTCTAACCCTGGTTGTCGTTTTTGACGTGGTTTACCCCTGATATGCTTTAGTATTTTGGCTGGGCTATAAACAATATGAACTTGAAACACAAGGTAAGGGGTCAGAAAAAAATAATTATGAATCTAGCGGTGTACCGCCACATATGCTCCTGAACAGCGCAAGAGTTTTGGCAGCTTGTTAATTTGTGGAGTAGATCCGGTGTCCGGAAGAAGGAGACGAAGAAACATGGCGCACGCGCCTAACCCCTTAATTAAAATTTTTTTTGGCAGCCGACAGGAAAGGGAAGCAGACACACTTGTGTTGTTTGGTGGTTTCTTGACCTGTCGTTTGCCTCTGAATAAACAGACAGACTGCCGAAAATAGCTCAAAAGTCGTTGAGGACATCTAGTCGAAAACCCAGTTGGCCTTCTTGTTTTAAAGTCGGCATGGTTTGACACGACTAAAACTTTGGGAGTTTTTGTTCAAGAAGGATTCACCCGCACTCGGACGATCCCATATGCGTTCTACCCCGAATTGTTTGCAATTATCTGGCAGACTGCCTGACCCTGGGCAAAGCCCTATACGCTGGTCAAGTCTTGAAATGGTGAAGGGGGAGAAGGGAAATTTAATGACTAAACACTAAACAAGCATCATCAGATTGATGGAAAAAATCAAGATGGGCAGCAAGCAGGTTTTTCAAGAAACACCCCCGAGGGTGCGGAAAGGGACCCAGAACACCCGTGCCTCCCACTCTCCAGACAATCACCTCCCAAGCTTCTGAAACCAAGCTTCCTTTGCTTCATTGCACCTTTCCTGGTTTCCTTATGTATTTTTTGCGTTCCTCCTCTTTTCCCTTAGTCCTCCTCCGTTCTTCCATCAAGCCCCAAAAAAAATTTTTGTCATCCAGTTCTTCTTTGCTTTTCTTTCAACCCCAAGTATTTCTTCACAAGCTTAATTTATCGAGTTTCTCAACTTTACCCATTGTTCCTCGCTGTCAACCAACATCCTTCAGAACACTGAATTTATTTATTTTGTTAAATTTTGCACGAGTCGATTCTTTTGTCTGTAAGAGTCCAGGATAAAGTTTGATGTCACTTTTGGTTTGTTTTCTTCTCTTTAGTTTCAGCCTAAATTCTCTCATTACAGGATTGTGATCATTGTTGCAGTCTGTGCCTGGTAATGCTTTTGCTATTAGTAAAGAATTGCTCAATCTTCTATTTGTCAGGATGTAATCAATTTGATCTCTTGTGCTGTCTTGTGGATTCATCCATGTCCATTTTCTTCTGTTAGGCTCAAACCAAGTGTTTCCTATTATGAATTTATACACTTGTGCCCACTCAACAAGTTTCTCTTCCCTTTCATTTCTTGTGCCAAGGCCATGAGGTCCAACTATGTCATGTACTTTTTCATGTCCTACTTTAGCATTAAAATCTCCCATTATTATTGTAATGTCCTGTGATTTACACTGAGCCTTGGCTGTCTCTAATTCTTCATAGAAGTTGACAATTTGTTCCTCAGTACTTGCAGATGTTGGTGCATATACTTGGGTGAAATTGATATCAAATGGCTTGCCACCCAAATCTAACTAATAAAAACTCGGTCTGATATAGCCCACTATCCTTTGATAGACTTTGACTTGTCACTGTGTATTATTATACCCACTCCTCTTTCTTGTGTGTCTCCACCAGAATAAATTTTATGCTTGCCTGATGTTATCATGCCTGCCCCTTTCCATCTCACCTCCCCTAGTCCTAATATATTGATAGTGAGCCTTTCCATCCGTGTATTGACATTTTCTAATTTTCCTTTTTGCAGTAAAGTTTGTACATTCCAGGTTGCAATTTTTATGTTTTTCAATCTGATCACAGTATCTTGATGACGATTGGGTTTCACCTGCTCAGCATGACATTCCCCACTGGACGAAGATGCTCCATAGGAGCCCCTATTTACATCGTTTCCTTTGTTTATTGTTTCGGCTGGTCATGATACATGGGAAACTACGATGGTGGTTCTCCGTTGCCTTCCATCGGTTTTTGTTCGAACTCTCCGCTAACCGTTGTCGTTCCCATGATACTCACAATAGAGAAGATCAGAAAAAGACAAGCAACAATTAGAGGACATTTTATGACGAAAGAGAAAATAAATTAGAGCACCTGGTCACAACTAGAAAGCTGGAGGAAAAGAGAACATCAGGTAGACCCAGGGAGAAAATATTGGACGGACTTGCAGGGTGGCTGAGGACGGAGAGGGTGGGAGGTGTACTTGCAGTGGCAGTGACAAGGGATAGATTCGTATGGAGGGCCATGGTCGCCAACGCCATGCAGCAGGACACATGATGATGATGATGATGATGATGATGATGATGATGATGATGATGATGATGATGATGATGATGTATACACCAAGTACACAGTGCTCAGAAACTTGTTCTGTGTTCACAACATCAAAAATTAACTAAAGATGCAGTTTTGAAAGTTGGTGTTTTGTGCAAGTTGTTACTACCATTGATTCTGTTTTTGTAGGATTGATCTGCATATGGAAATCTGTTGATGCTTGTATACCTGTTTCAAGTTTTCTTTGTTTATTGAAGAGTTAGCATTTGAAATAGGTTGAAGATGTGCCAAGGAAAGGGTTACGCTTTTGCAGCTGGTGGGTAGGGTGAGGGACAAAAGGGTTAAGGAAATACAGAAGTTCCCTCGCGTCAGGATCAAAATCTGTGCAGGCACTCTTGGTAGGCTGAAGCTGCATTCGTGCAACAGCCAGATATATTTACAAAATAATGATATATAAATTTGAAAATATGTAAAAACAAAATAATAAATGAAATAAAAGAATAAAATAATTTTTTTTTAAATACACAAAAAAGAAGACCTCAAGAGTTGTATTATGTAGATATAAAAATTACAAGGAAAAAATAAATAAACGAAAAAAAAAACTTCGTCCCTGGGTGGGGTCGAACCACCAACCTTTCGGTTAACAGCCGAACGCGCTAACCGATTGCGCCACAGAGACAGTTACAACACCTGTGTAACTATAATTGCTAGATCTCCAGCCTTTCGTGACCCACGCTCTCTCTCTCTCTCCCTGTCTGTCTGTCTGTCTCTCTGTCTCTGTCTGTGTCTCTCTGTCTGTCTGTCTGTCTGTCTGTCTGTCTCCTCTCTCTCTCTCTCTCTCTCTCTCTCTCTCTCTCTCTCTCTCTCTCCCCCCCCCCCTGTGTGTGTGTGTGTGCGCGCGCGCGCGTGTGTTGTGTGTGTGTGTGTGTGTCTGTCTGTCTGTCTGTGTGTGTGTGTGTGTCTATCTGTGTGCACTCTAGTGCATAGTTATTTCTAAGTCATTTCACAATAAGACCGTTTATTAATGACAGATCAATAAAATAGCAAGAAACTGAGAAGACGGATGATCCAAGTTTATTGCAGAGAATCCGACTAGTATCTTGCAGTGCAACCAGAATGTTTTAATATAAACAACATAATTAAGTACACTAAAACATACATGAAAACCGGTCCAAACTACTAAAATTGCCTTAGCACATCACATTTCCATAGAGTCAAAAATGCAGTTAATAGGCTCACATGTGCCCAGTTATCAATCCTAACAAAATATGGAACCAGAAGAACAAGAAAACCAATGTAAGCGCGTATCCAACAAAACAAGACAAAACAAGCGCAAATTTTCGGCCAACCAGCCTTTGTCAAGCGCGAACGCACGGTCACAAACAGATCACAAACACCAAACAATGGATAATAAAAACAGGACTAAAAACTTCCCTGCCGCCTCGTCCAGTGGGTAAGAAGGGGACCAAAATATGGAAGGCTTTATGGAAAAAAAAATGGGAGAATGGACCAGCAAAGCAGATAATGATGGGAAGAAATGACAGAAAGCAAAGGAACAAGGCAAATACAAAGAAGTGACGGAAAAGAGCAAATTTCTAGCACAAAATTTCCAGTACGTGGGGATATTATTTACACTTAAAGAGCCCCCGGCATCCCTACAGGAAAAACAGTGGAAAGTTTTGGAATTTCACTGGTTGACATTTGTGCAGACCTGCCAGTGACTAAACCCCATTTTTGTGTATACGCATGCATAATATCAAACGTGCATATTAAAAAAAAATATGAAAGTCATATCGGTGGCTGGCTTACGGAAACGTGATTTGGCATGCACTCCCCCTGAAGATGGAATATGCAGACTGTGCAGTGACATACCGCCTGCACAGTGTGGGCAAAACAACGTAGGCCTACATACACACATCTGAGAAAAAAAAATAAAACATTAAGAAAAAAGAACAAAAACAAACAAAAAAGCGTCATCATCATCATGTGCCCTGCCGCATGGCGTTGGCGATCATGGCCCTCCATGTGCATGTATCCCTCGTCGCCACAAGCACACCCTCCACCCTCTCTGTCCTCAGCCACACTGCAGCATGTCCCACGAAATACGAACGTATTTCCAATCATCACACTTTCTTTTTCTTCTTTACCTGTGTGTGTGTATTGACATGGTTGTCGCCGCGGGGAGAAAAAAAATGATGGTCGACAGCAATTGCTGGAAGGCCCGAGGTGTAGAAATAGCAAGTGGCGTAAAGCCTTTCCAAACACACGCTAACCCTTTGATTCCTGCACCTATCCACCAACTGCAAAAATTAACCCTATGATTCCCTCACTCTGCATAACGTATGTTATGTGTTTATCATTTCATTTTATTTTTTCATTCTGTTTCTTTTTATTTTATTTTTTTTTTTTTAGTACTGGTTGGGATGTGCGAGTGGTGGGCGGGGGAGGGGATGTGGCATGGGGAGGGGGATTGGAATCGGGTGCCAAACATTAAGATGGGCAGCAAACATGCGAACTTTTAATGCTGCAGGCTGAGTCTGAACGCTACGTATCAGCTCTTGAATCCACAGCTCTATCAAGAGAATCAACCAGACAGCAAAGCAAAACCTTAACCCCTTCACTCTTCCACTCCATCCTGACCAGCTTCCTGACAAAGATGTTGGATACGTTGAAGGTATGAAAGGGTTATGTTTTTGCAGCTGTTGGATAGTGTGAGGAAACAAAAGGGTTAAGGAAACGCAGGTGTTCCCACGAGTCAGGATCAAATCGGTGCAGGCAGACTGTTAGGTGGAAGCTGTATTTGTCCACCAGCCAGACGATTAACAAATAATGATTTTGTATTAACCTAAATTAACCCTTTGACTCCTGCACCCTATCTACCAACATTAAAAACTTAACCCTTTGACGCCTTCACCCCTATCCACCAGCTTCCTGAAGCAGGTGGATAGGGTGAGGGAGTCAAAGGGTTAAGTTTTTCCTTTGTTAGCACGGTTGACATACAAGATGCAGGTGGCCAGGGTGCAGAAGTCAAAAGGTTAATGTAACATGTATGTATGTGTGTGTATACATGTATGTGTGTATGTATGTATGAATGTACGTCTGTATGCATGTATGTCTGTCTATATGTATGTATGCCTATGTGTGCATGTATGTGTGTATCTGTATGCATGTAGGCCTATGTATGTGTGTATGTATGTAGGCCCCTATGTATGTATGTATGTAGCCTATGTATGTGTGTGTGTGTATGTATGCATGTGTGTATGTATGTATGTATGTATGCATGTATGTATATGTATGTAGGCCTATGTATGTGTATGCATGCATGTATGTATGTATGTGTGTGTATGTAGGCCTATGTATGTAGGCAATGTATGTATGTATGCGTGTGTGCATGTATGTATGTTGTGTATGTATGTATGTATGAGAGTTCAGGGCTGAAATACTTGCTTGACGGGGGCTTCTCCTCTGAGTAGGCCTACCCTTTGTTGTCCGGTTCTTTGTTCTGTTTTGTTGAGTTTAAAGTCCTACCACTCTCGAGGACTAGCTATAAGAATGTTGCTCAAAGAAGCCTTAAGGTTTGTATAGTTATGTCTGTTATACGTTTGTATTCAGGTTTGTATCTTTTAAATCCACCGATAAGTAGACGGAGTGGTTAGCGCCAGGGGTAGCCTACATTACTGTGTGCAAATGCAGAGAAGTGTAGGCCCTACCTAATTTTCTTTTTCAGATGTTGTTTTTCAGCTTCAAAGATGTTGAGATGATTATAACGCTGATGTGGCTCTATGTAGTCGGCTGGGCATGAACAATGATGATAAAAAAAGATTAAAAAAATTGGTGGATCAAACCCAGGACCTTTTCTCTGGAAGACCAACATTTATCCACTCGTTTACCGCACCCTTCAATAGGATATGTTTACATTGAATTGAATGCTTTTTCTTCAAAATGAAATTTGAATTGAAACGCTTTTTCTTTTTATTAAAAACGAAACATCCCCCCCCCCCCCTCCACAAAATTTGAGCCGGTCGCCCATGTTAAGCACGTTTGTTAGAACATTTGTGTACCGCACCCTGGGCGGACTGAACTCTCAATCGTTTCTGGGTTCAATATGCCTATGGGCCTGGTAGTTTAATCCACCCTGGGGTTTATAATTTGTATTTTTTCCTTCATACACCTCGATTACATTCAAGTTGTGGAGCATCCTGCTTTTGTTGTTGCGTTCGATTGCTGTTGTGTATTTTGGGGCGTTTCTTTTTGTTGTTGTTTTTGTCTTCTTTTTGTTTTATATAGCCTACAAGTTTAGTGCGTAATACATCCTTCAATTGTCGTTTTCTTTTGTAAAGAAAGAAAATGGCACTGTATACAGTACTGGTACCGTCTACACAATTGTCTGTTGGCCTGTTATGAACGTGGAAAATTTGACGTTAGTGTGATTTAACCCAGTCTTGTACGGTAGGCCTACCTTGTTTACCACCCAGCAGTTGCTCTTTCTGTTAGCACCTCGAAACACTCAGAAAAACCTAACCCCACCTCATCCCCAATTCCTGCACCCTGTCCACCAGCATCTTCCATTGTCAACCATGCTAGCAAAGCAAAAACTTAACCCTTTGACTCCCTCAGTTTTTGCAGTTGGTGGATAAAGAGCAGGAGTCAAGGGTTAACAGATTAATGCTCACATGGATCATCTAGGTCCGGTCATATTGCAGAACCTTATGTGCGTGTATGTAGGCCTACGCATATCGCGCATGTTATCTCTCTGCATGCAGCATGTATATTTGTGCTCGTGCATACATGTGCGTGCATGCTTTTAAAGTGTGTGCGTTTTGCATATGTAGTGTACAAACCCCACAGATATGCATGAAAAATATTCAATTTTGTAAATTTTCCTTCTTTAATCTTTACACTAGTATTTGTGTAATGGTGATATTTAATCTGTTGTCGCTGCATAACTGTATCCGTCAAGCAACACCCCACTTCTATGTGCGTATGCCTGCACTGTATAAGCAGGAACCAGGCATATTTGTGCCTGCGTTAACTTTTTTCTCTATGCATGTGCCTGAAAGAATGTAGGCCTACTTAACAGATTTTAAACACATAGGCCTACTTAACAGATTTTAAACACCACCATCTATTTCTTATTTCAAGTAATAATCTAATATTCTTGATGAACTGTTTATCTATGTTCATGTAGCATTGATGCATCGTATACTAAGCTGTTTCTACTGTATTAATATATTGACATGGCACTCACCCCCACATCTTTCTTTTGTTGATATTAAGTTCAAGCATTCTCTGACCCCCACATCTATATATACTCCTAATCATAATTTAAGGGCCACTTCTTCCTTCCTCTCTAATTTTAAGTTGAAATAATTGACAATGTTTAGAATTGATTCTATGTTTTATTTCATCACTTCCACACCTGTTTTGGAAAAAGAAATTAGCACAATGACCCATTAGTGAACAGCACATGCATTTAAAGGAACATCCCCCCCTTTTCAAAAAACAGAAAGTGTCAGATTTGGCCAATCTGTTTTCAATATCGCGTGTGTCCGCCCCGAGCCTGGATGCATGCTTCACAGCGCCGATGCATCGACCCCACAAGGGTACGGAGTGTGTCCTGAGGGATGGCCGCCCACTCGATCTGCAGGATGTCGACCAGCCTGGCCAGGGTGCCCGGTGGGGGGTGGTTGTCCCTGATGCGCCTCCCGAGCACATCCCAGAGGTGTTCAATTGGGTTCAGGTCAGGTGAGCACGCTGGCCAGGCCATACGGACGACCTCATGCTGCTCCAGGAAGTCGGTCACAAGGCGTGCTCGATGCGCAGGTGCATTGTCGTCCTGGAAGATGGCGCCTTGACCAAGGTCCACAAGCGCAGGCAGTGCCACGGCCGCCAGAACCTCGTCCCGGTACCGGACCCCGTTCAGGATGCCGTCAATGGGGAGCAGGGGGGTCCGGGTACCACGGCTCATGCCACCCCACACCATCACCGACCCGCCGCCGTACCGGTTATGCTCTTGGACAGTGGCGTCAGCGAACCTCTCCCCTTGACGTCGCCACACCCGAAACCCGGCCATCGTTAAAGGTCAGGGTGAACCTGGACTCATCCGAAAACAAGACCCGGGCCCACTGTTGCCTTGTCCAGGTCACGTGCTCCCTGGCCCAGGTCATGCGGCGCACTCTGTTGACCGGTGACAGCACGGGTCGGATGGCCGGTCTCCGTGACCTCAAGTTTGCCTCATGTAGCCGTCTTTTCACCGTGCTGCAGCTGATGTTAGCACCTGTTGCGTCCCTCAGCTGACCCCTCAAGGTCACCGCAGTGGATGCCCTTTCCCTCAGGACGGAGAGGGCAAGGTAGCGGTCTTGCTGTCTTGTCGTTACTCTGGGTCGACCCGTGTGACGCCTTTCCTGGACTGCTCCAGTCTCATTGAAGCGCTCCAGCAGTCTCTGGATTGTGGAATGCGACACTTCAAGTCGTCTAGCAACTTCCCGCTGCGCTAGGCCTTCATCAAGCAGAGCGAGGGCTCTCCCCCGCTGCTCATCCGTCATCCGTCGTCTTGCAAGCATGGTTAAAACGAACCAAGAACGGGTCCTTTTTATCCTCGTCTGCGGGCAACTTTGGCTGGAGTAGTGTTCAAAAAGGGCTTGCCTTGCACGTGCAAAGCGAATTTTGTCGCTACCTTGCCTGCGTCGTCAGACCCTGCTGAAGATTCGACAATTTCGTGTGGAAATTGTCTTCCTTGGGCCGCCCATTGCAAATCCCCAAACACGTGCCAAAAGGAAACTGCAATGTTGTCTGAGCTCTTATCCATTCAGTTACGGCAACGAATTGGAGAAAAGAGTAAGAGAAAATAGGTTATTTCTCCTTTCAAAAATTGACTCAAAAACGTTCCTGGCCCTTCAATAATGACGTGTAGTATATATATATATATTTTTTTAAATTCTTACTGTGCACAACAGCCGAACACCTTGTTGTAGATGGGTCAAATTTTCGACTTTAATGTCTTTCTCAAGTAAAATCAGAATGTCGACTAACGACAAAGCCTATCTATTAAAACAGAATTTGTGATTAAAAAGTTCATATCAATGACAAAAGTGATCAAGTAATTAGTGTTAAATCTACATGTCTCTTGCCTGTCTCAATCCAACATGTTCACATTTTTCATGATTTTTTCTTACATGTTTAGGCCGCTGCACGCACACACACACACACATACTCACACGAGTCGCACACACTCACATGCCCACACATTTTCACATACCCACAAACACACCCACATACTCTCACACATACACACACACGCTCATGCTAAAGTGAAGGGTGTGCTAGCAGGTAAAATTGTCCTTCCTTCCCTCATTGCGTCGAGCGGGATTTCCTTTGGGCACATACACAAAAGTTGGAGTTGTAGGGTCACCGCCATCCCACGCTCCACAGTATCTTGAATGGTGAAGGGGATCCCAACCGAAGTCCACATCTATATTTTGTTGATATTAACCCTTTGACTCCCGCAGCCTGTCCACCAGCCTCCTGCACTGTCAACCATGCTTGCAAAGCAAAAACCCAATCCTTTGATTTCTCTCACCCTATCCACCAGCTTCCTGGTGGTGTACAGTTGGTGGTTAGGGTGCAGGAGTCAAAGGGTTAAGTTCAAGCATTCTCCGACATGGACCGTTTTCTCTATGCATGTGCCTGAAAGAATGTAGGCCTACTTAACAGATTTCAAACACACAGGCCTACTTAACAGATTTTAAACACCACCATCTATTTCTTATTTCAAGTAATAATCTAATATTCTTGATGAACTGTTTATCTATGTTCATGTAGCATTGATGCATCGTATACCAAGCTGTTTCTACTGTGGTGGTTTCGCATTCGCACTGCTAGATGTAAAGCTAGCTCCTAGTATTTGCATTTTCTGACATTTTTTCATCCGAGTAGTCATGCTGACAAACATGCTGCCATTCACTTGTTTGAAAGTACAGAAGAAAGATTTTTTGCACACATATACACAAGTGTCCATAGTTTGATTTGCGTGTGGTTTTGTGTGTCCTGGGTCTAGTGTGCGTGTCCCTGTCACCAAAGATGTCACAGACAGATATTTTTATGGTGACAATACAATGGTTAGCATACAAACAAGCTCTATTGTCTAAAACAACATTTGTTAGTTGTAAACACAACACCTGTCCTACCTGAAGCTGTCTCTGCTCCTCCAGTATAGTATCCAATACACAGGCACAACACAAATGTCACAGAAAAGATGTCACCAAATGAACATAAACAGAAAGAAACAGAAGAGTTTTACAAAGATATTTTGTACATGGTCGTCTACAGATTTCATTCCCTATACACTATTTACACATATGTGCCTATACAGCAACTTTGCAGCTACTGTGATGATGGTGAGATGTTGTTGTCATCGTCACTGTGATTGTCACTGTGATTGTCACCGTCATTGTCAGTGGCAGTGTCACCAGTGGTGTCACAAGCGCTGGTTGTAGCCTGTGTCATGGTGTTTAGCGCATGATAGTCCCGGAAACAGTCCCTGACAGAAAGTTGACCAGTAGCACCATAGACGGGACTGATGTTTTAGCCCCATCATGATGAGAATAGTCAGGTATGCCCTGATTTCATCAGTTGTCGTCTCTTTCCAAAGTGGGTCAGGTTGACCCTTTGCCGCAATCTTCTGACCAGCATAGTTGTTGGTCTCTTCAGCAGCACTGACAAAAAATTCTAGTGGCAGAAACAAACAAAAAATAGTCTATTGGTTTCGCATCAGCGGGCAGCGAATGTTTAGGCCCAACAACTTGTGAAAATTCCCTGACTTCACTGCCACGTGTCACCGGTCGCCATGCCTGCACCAGTGCAGCCAGCAGTACATCGTCGTCTATGTCACTGTCATTTCCATCTTCACCATCACCACCTACTTCAACATCCGACTCTACATCTTCCTTTTCTTCTTCATCTTCTTCTTCAATTTCTAAACGATCAATTTCTCTAAAAAATTCCTGCAACTCTGCTTCAGTGTAATCCACAAATTCGTCTTGTTCGCTGAAACTCGCCATCTTTCCCACGCTCACAGTTGTGAATGAAAACACGTAGCACAGCATTAGTAACTAAGTCTTTCAGTAGTGAATGGAAAGTTCCTTCCATCCCAGAATGCTTGTACTATTTCTAGAACATTCAACGCGAGACTGACCAAGATTCTAACCACATGCGCGATAAGCAAGCAAGGCCAGTAGTGATGGAAATTCCCCACCGTGTGCCGGAAAAGGTAGGGCGGTCTCAACCGCTATGAACGGATCGGCACATTTTTTTCGCAGGGCGGTTGGGGGCTTGTGAACAGCTAAGGGTTAAAGAAAGAGCAACACACACACACACACACACACACACACACACACACACACACACACACAACAACACACACACACACACACACAAACACACAAATTCACAGACTGGCATGACAGCTCTATCCAAAGCCATCATTCTTTATTGACTGTCAATTTTTTCCCCATGATGTTCAAATAACAATGCGAGTCCAGTCTACTCATCACCCTCAGCTTCCATTTTCTGGATGAAGGCGGCCTTTCTCTGCTTGACGCGCGCCTCTCTCTGGGCCTTGGACAGTTTGGCACGGTTCCATCTGAAACACAAAACACCCCTTTAAGGAATGCTATTTCTGAAATGAAGAGGACTGCTTTAGAAGCAAAGGTAAAATGTTACTGCAAACCATAACCTGAGGTTAACAGCGGTGTTGTAGTAGAGAACCGAATCTGTCTTAGTACTGCAAGGACAATACTCTTCTTTCCTTCAATACTTCTCCAACCATGATCTTGGAAAGGTACCCATTCACATGAAGGTAGTGTACAGTTTGTTCAAGAATGATTCACCACTCTCGAATGATTCCATATGGGCTCCACCCAAATATGCAATTATATGGTAGACTTCATGAGCCAGCTCAAAATGGCATGCACTGTAAAGGTGGAGAAATGGTAAAAAAACAAGGAGTTAGGCAGGGGTGGAGGGTAATGAGAGATCTATGGAACACGAAAGTAAGATCCCAAGAAAGATAGCAACATTAAAATGGGCAGCAAACAGACCAGTTTTTTTGTTGTTTTTTTAATGTTGCAAGCTGGGATTGAACTCAAGATACCAGATCTCGATTCCACGGCTCTATCAAAATTACTAGCCTGTCCGTGTAAATATGCGACACCACAATAATGACAAAAACATTCAGATGGTCACCAAACATACCAGGATTTAATGTTGCATATTGGCTTCAACTCAACATTTCAAATCTCGAGTCCATGGCTCTATATGCAAGGACAAAAAAGGAAACAAAACAAAAAACAAACAAAACAAAAAACTGCTGGAGATCTCACACAAACACCTCACATTCCTACACAAACATTTTCTTA
>JAPXFY010000471.1:50000-52500 GCA_030674185.1 Monoplex corrugatus | reverse complement strand
AGTGCTTTTGATACTATTCACTCTCACCTTTCAGCAAAGAAGCTCAAGTATATGGGACTTGTTTTTCCTTATTTTTATGGGGTTCGGATTATCTTACTAATAGACCTCAGTTCGTAAAATTAAATGATGATTTGTGCACTTTTATGTGTATCACAAGGTACAGTGCTCTCACCATTTCTGTTGACACTACATACAACTGAATACAGAAGCTCGACAGAATCCTGTTCACTGACTAAATTTGCTGGTGGTTCCATAGTACCAGGACTAATTACAGATGATACTGAAGCTGAATATAAAAAAGAACTTGACTGATTTTTTAACTGACGTGAGAAAAATTATCTTTAATTTAATGTTGGCAAAACAAAAGAACTTGTAATTGGCTTCAGAAAAAAAGAGACCATGTTCAGGTAGAATGGTAATAAAAGATAAAGTAGTTGAACAGGTGGATATACACATGTATCTTTGGGTGATGACTGACGATAAGTTATCACGGTAAGAAAAATCTAACGCATTTTCTAAGAAGATTAACAGTCTAATGTGCTCTTTAAGATAACTAAAGTCTTTTAGTGTGAGCAAACAGATCTCTTTATGTTTAACACATCTGTTATTTGCAGTATTGTAACCTCGACACTGTGTGTTGGGGTGGAAATTTGACCAAACATGACAAAAGACGGGTTTGAAAAAGTCATTAAGAAAGCAGGAGGGGTGGTGGATGAAAGACAACACACCTTCTTTCTTTCTTTCTTTCTTTCTTTCTTTCTGTTTTTCTTTCTTGTTTCGATAATGTCAAGGATCATTTGTCCAATAAACCAAATCTTACTTTACTTTACTTTATCCGTCCTCTTATACCATCTTGGGCGTCGAGGGGAGAAAGAGCTTTCTATCTGCGGCAAGTTTGAAGGCCTGGTTGAGTGGGATGTTGTGGGTCTCATGCATCCTTAATTTTTTTGGTATTCTCCCGTCACTGATTAGATTAAGTTCTTAGTTCAGTGCCTGTGGCCAGCTAATCCGCAGACTTACCTGCGTTCTTACCATAGCATTATACGTCTATGATTAAATCCAGTACCTTGCCCCTGTCCACTCGCCTGTATCAGCTCACTGATCCGTTACCCACAAAAAAAAAAAAAAAAAAGATTTGCTGAGCACTCCCTTTGTCACTTCCACAGCAAAACCACAATCTGATCGTAGAATTTCACCATACGACCTCAAGGACACGAGGTCACTGAGAGCAAGAAGGCCAAGCCACGACGACAATCTACCATTTTTGTTTTTCAATTTGGGGGAGTATCGCTGTCTCTCTCTCTTGATCCTTGTTTCACTTTCAATTTCTCAAGATGACGTCTCCTAGCTCGGAATGAATTCCATATTCACTAACGTCACAGGTGCCATGTGATGGAGAAATTCCAGAATGATCACGGCACAAGCCTTAAGCCTGCACATTAAACCCACGAGCTGGCCAGATCCTGAGGTCCTACCTAGATAGTTCCATAACCCTGCGGTCGTAGGGGAGTGAGGTGGCAGAGGCCTCAACTTTTCCCGGGGCCAACACCACGAGGGCGGTGCCCATCCCCTCTCCATCGCTTCAAATTCGTATTCATATATACATTTTTTTAGTGCCAAGACTTCAGAAAGGCAAGAAGGCTAATTGGTCTTTACAGGGAGGGACCTGGGAAATCAACCTATCTTTCCAATGTTTTATATCGAGGCAGCCGGGCAATACCCTGCTCTTCACGATTTTCAACTGCCGTGGGATCTTTAGCGTGCGCAACCAGAAGGAATACGGGTCCGGCTCGCTTCTCATCCCCTTCCGAAGGTCTAGACGTTCAGTTTGATTTTCCGGTCAAGATGAGGAAAAACGTCGAGGCCAAAACATGATCTATGGACAATGAGGCTCACAGGGACTCTTACTACAACTTGTTCTTTATCATCATCATCATCATCATCATCATCATCATCATCATCATCATCATCATCATCATCATCACTACCACCACCACCACCACCACCACCACCACCATCATCATCATCATCATCATCATCATCACTGCCACCACCACCATCGTCATCATCATCATCATCATCAATCACTACCATCACCACCACCACCACCACCACCACCACCATCATCATCATCATCATCATCACCACCACCACCACCACTACCACCATCAGCATCATCATCATCACATTATCATCACCACCACCACCGCCACCACCACCATCATCATCATCATTATCATCGTTATCATTGTTAGTTGTAGGAGGAGTAATAGTAGTAGTAGCAGCAGCAGTTGTAGTAGTAGTAGTTATAGTAGTAGTTGTGGTAGTAGCTGTTGTTGTTTTGTTTGTTTGTTTTTTGTTTGTTTGTTTGTTTTTATTTTCAGAAAACAGGAACGTCTGTTGGACCTGTACCTACAGACATATTCTTTTCTAGTTGTGGGCAATTTTGATGGGCTGTCCCCAAGTTCTTCGTGTATTTTTGCTTTGTATATATATATAT
>JAPXFY010000471.1:27500-30000 GCA_030674185.1 Monoplex corrugatus | reverse complement strand
CTGCTGGCAGATATGGGTGGAGCGCCAATGGAATTGCCCGATTGCGATGAATCCCTCTTCAACAAACTCCAAACTTAAATTTGGATCACTCAATCGATTTAGCAACCAATTAATCATTCAGTTCTTCTGTCTAACGTATCTTTGTTACAATATGAAATACTATTTAAATTTGATTCACTCAATTAGTTCAGTAACCAATTAATTGTTCAGTTCGTCTGCCTAACGTAACCTTGTTATAATATATAGACCTATTCAAATTTGAATCACTCAATCAATTTAGTAACCAATTAATCCTTCAGTTCGTCTGTCTAACGTATCGTCATTACAATATAAAGAACTGTTCAAATTTGAATCACTCAATCAATTTAGCAACCAGTTAATCCTTCAGTTCGTCTGCAAACATAACCTTGTTACAATATAAAGAACTGTTCAAATTTGAATCGATAATTCAGTTGAGCAACCATATAATCAATCACTTCGTCTGCCTAACGTATCTTTGTTACAATATAAAGAACTATTCAAATTTGAATCACTTATTCAATTTAAGCAACCAATTAATCGTTCAGTTCGTCTGCCTAACGTAACCTTGTTCTATTCACCATCTGTTAATGGATGAATACGTTTTTCAATAAACCAGACAGCCAATCGATCAAAGTGTGTCTATCAACTGAATCTGATCAATCCATTAAAATAAAGTGATCAATAAACCAGACAGTCAATCTATCAATTAAGACATGTCTATCAACTCAATCTGATCAATCCATTTGAATAAACTGATCAATAAACAAACAACCAACTGATCGATCAAAACATGTTTATCAACTCAATCTGATCAATCTATTGAAATAAAATGGTCAATCTGCCGATCAAACAAACTGTCGAAAGATCTGGTTATCAGCCGACAAGTGAATAAATTTATCAATAAGTGAAATATTTCATCAATCGATAGAAAAACATACAGTCAAATCTATAAAGTCAATCAATCAATCAATCAGTCAGCAGAACGATTATTCACATATATAATCAACAAACCATTCAATGTGTCATTGTCCTGACATAATAATGTTTTAATCAGCCCGCAAGAATAATCAATTTTTAATCAGTTCCACCATTAATCAGCAGATTAATCAATCTATCTGCCAAATATACAGCAAATCAATAGAGCATGCCGGCCAGATTTTAGGACCTAAAAAATGATTATATCGATCGATTGATCGACCAACCAATCGATCGACAAATCAATCGATAGATCGATCAATCAATCAACTAACCGACCGACCGACAGATCGATCACTCACTCACTCACTCACTCAATCAATCACTCAATCAATCAACCCACTGATCGACCAACCAATCAACAAACCAACAAACCAACTAATCAATCAATTGATCGATCGATCGATCAACCAACCATTCAACAAACCAACCAATGAATTATTCAACCAACAGACTAAATGATCCATCACAACGTTACTGTACAATATATCACAATCCATCGAAATTATAGTAGTTAATCACATCGTAATAATTAATTTTAAAAAAAGATTTTAAAAAAGGAAATTCAACCTTTTAATTGACCCAATAGCTGATCGATCAATTAATCAGAGTGCATCAATGAGCTCAATCAAATCAATACATTAGATTAAATCAATCAATAAATTATCGATCAAATAAATTAAACCGACGAAACTCAGTAGATCTAGTGGTCAACCAATCAATCCATTGATCAAATTTTGTAGAGTTTGGGAGGAAAATTTGGCTTTTTTTTTTTTTGGTATCGTAAATGGATGGATGGATAAACACATGAATACATGGGCGAATACGAAAACTACATAAATATGAGAGCATATTTGAATGATGGACTTGTAAGCAAATACTGAACACTCGAACAAATAAACAAATAGCACAGATAGACAGCAGGTAAAGACATAGATTATTTAAATATCAACTAAGTAACATAACTCTTGAGAGTCGCGGAGTTATCTCCCATGTAGAATTTCTCAAATCCAACACAGTTTGTGCTACACATTCAGCTAGCATTGAGAAATTCTACATGGGAGATAACTCCGTAACTCTCAAGAGTTATGTTACTTAGTTGATATATCAAATTCTCCCTGCTTCCCTCTTATTTCCTTTAGTATTACATAGATTATTTAGTTTCAGTTTCAGTTTCAATTTCTCAAGATAACGTCTCTGCGCTCGGAATGAATTCCATATGCACTAACGTCACAGGTGCCATGTGATGGAGAAAATCCAGAATGATCATGGCACAAGCCTTAAGCCTGCACATAAACCCATGAGCTGACCAGGTCCTGAGGTCCTACCTAGATAGTTCCATAATCCTGAGGTCGTAGGGGAGCGAGGTGACAGAGACCTCAACATTTCCCAGGGCTAGCATTATGAGGGCAGCGCCCATCCCCTCTCCCTCACTTCAAATTCATATTCATATTCACATTTTTTTTACCAAGACTTCAGAAAGGCAAGAAGGCTAATTGGTCTT
>JAPXFY010000471.1:17500-22500 GCA_030674185.1 Monoplex corrugatus | reverse complement strand
TAACACAGAACAACACAACACACACACAGCACAACACAACCTCCACCCAATACACACGCAACACAACACAACACGACACACCACAACACAAACCCCCACCCACACACACAACACACACAACACAAACCCCACCCCCCACACAACCAACACAACACACAACACAACACACACACAACACAACACAACACCAACAACACACACAAACCCACACACACACACACACCACAACACAAACCCCCACCCCCACACACAACACACCACAACACAAACCCCCACCCCCCCACACACAACACAACACACCAAACCCCCACCCCACCACACACACACAACCACCACCCACACACAACCCCCACCCCCACCACCACAACACAACACAACACAACCCCCACCCCCACACACAACACAACACAAACACAAACCCCACCCCCCCACACACAACACAACACAACACAATCCCCCCACCCACACCACACACAACCCACAACACACACACACACCCCACACCCCCCCCACACACAACACAACACACACACAAACCCCACCCCCCACACACATCACACCACACCCACACCCCCCAACCACCCCCACCCCACACAACACAACACAACACAAACCCCACCCCACACACATCACAACACAACAAACAAACCCCCACCCCCACCACACAACACAACACAACCCCCACCCTCCACACACACAACACAACACAAACCACAACCCCACCCCACACACAACACAACACACACACACACACAAACCCCACCCCCCACACACAATACAACACAACACAAACCCCACCCCCACACACAACACAACACAACACAAACCCCCACCCCCACCACACAACACACACACAACACAACACAAACCCCACCCCACACACAACACAACACAACACAAACCCCCACACAAAACACACAAACCCCACCCCACACACACACACAACACAACACAAACCCCCACACAAAACCCACAACACAACAACAACACAAACCACCCCACCCCCACACACAACACAACACAACACAACACAACCACACACAAACCCCCCACCCCCACACACAACACAAACCCCCACCCCACACACAACACAACACAACACAACACAACCCCCACCCCACACACAACACAACACACAACACAAAACCCCCACCCCACACACAACACAACACACACAAACCCCCACCCCACAAACACAACACAACACAAACCCCCACCCCACACACAACACAACACACACAAACCCCCACCCCACCACAACAACACAACACAAACCCCCACCCCACACACAACACAACACAAACCCCCACCCCCCCACACACACAACACAACACACACAAACCCCCACCCCCACACACAACACACACAACACAAACCCCACCACCACACACAACACAACACAACACAACACAACACAAACCCCACCCACACACAACACCACACAACACAAACCCCCACCCCACTCCATACACACAACACCACACAACAAACCCCCACCCCCACACACAACACAACACAACACAAACCCCATCCCACAGACAACACCACACAACACAACCCCCCACCCCACTCCATACACACAACACCACACAACACAAACCCCCCACCCCACTCCATACACACAACACCACACAACACAAACCCCCCCACCCCACTCCATACACACAACACCACACAACACAAACCCCCCACCCCACTCCATACACACAACATCCACCTCCCACCCCCATACACACAACACACCACAACACACCACACCACAACACAACGCAACACAACACACCACAACACAACACATCACACCACACCACACCACAACACAACACACCACACCACAACACAACACAACACACCACACCACACCACACCACAACACACCACAACACAACACAATACAACACAACACAACACAACACAACACATCAACACAACACATACCCAACTAGGCAGATCAGACACCCAATCAGCCAGGTGAAGGTGCCCACAGTATACTTAGTGCTGGTGGTCACCACAGCTCCGCAGTGCTGGCAATGTACCAGACACGGCATCTGATGGTAATGGCACATGCCGCTTGGCACCGCTGCCCCTGGCCCTGGCTGTGTCACCACCACCGCTGCCAGCACCATCATTATCATCGTCATCATCATCGTCGTCGTCATCGTCGTCGTCGTCGTTATCGTCATCATCGTCGTCATCGTCGTTCGTTGTCGTAGTCATCATCATTATCGTCATCACCAACCACCACCACCATCATCATCGTTGTCATCATCATTATCGTCACCGTCATCGTCATCGTTCGTCGTCGTCCTCCTCCTCGTCGTCGTCACATCATCATCATCATCAACATTATCATCATCACCGCCACCACCATCATCATCAGACCCAATGTAAACAGACCCGATGAAGACAAAGCCAATGTAAACAGACATGATAGTAAACAGACCTGATATAAACAGATTCAGTGCTAACAGACCCTATGTAAACAGACCCAATGTAAACAGACCAAATATAAACAAACCCAGTGTAAACAGACCCAACGTGGACAGACCCAATTTCAACAGACTCAATGTAAACAGACCCATTATCAATAGACCCTTTTACATACAAACTCAAATATAAACAGACCAGTGTAAACAGACCCAATGTAAACAGACCCAATGTAAACAAGCAGTATAAATTGACCCAATGTAAACAGACTCAGTATAAACAGACCCAACGTAAACAGAACCAATATAAACAGACCCAGTATAAACAAACCCAGTATAAACAGACCCAACGTAAACAGAACCAATATAAACGGACCCAGTGTAAACAGACCCAGTATAAACAGATAGTATAAACAGATAGTATAAACAGACCCAGTGTAAACAGACCCAATATAAACAGACCCAATATAAACAGACCCAATGTAAACAGACCCAGTATAAACACACCCAAGTATAAACACACCCAGCATGAACAGACCAATATAAACAGACCTAATGTAAACAGACCCAATGTAAACAGACCCAATATAAACACACCCAGTATAAACAGACCCAGTATGAACAGACCCAATGTTAACAGACCCAATGTTAACAGACCCAGTATAAACAGACCCAATGTAAACAGACCCAGTATAAACAGACCCAGTATGAACACACCCAATGTAAACAGACCAGTATAAACAGACCCAGTATAAAACAGACCCAGTATAAACAGACCCAGTATGAACAGACCCAATGTTAACAGACCAGTATAAACAGACCTAACATAAACAGACTCACTATAAACAGACCCACTATAAACAGACCCAATGTTAACAAACCCAATGTTAACAGACCCAATATAAACAGACCCAATATTAACAGACCAATGTAAACAGACTCAATGTAAACAGACCCAATGTAAACAAACCCAGCATAAACAGACCCAATGTAAACAGACCCAGTATAAAAACCAGTTTAAACAGACCAATGTAAACAGACCCAGTATAAACAGACCAATATAAACAGACACAGTATAAATAGACACAATATAAACAGACTCAGTATAAACACACTCAAAGTAAACAGACTCAGTATAAACAGACTCAGTATAAACAGACCCAATGTAAACAGACTCAATATAAACAGACCAGTATAAACAGACCCGATATATACAGACCCAGTATAAACAGACCCAATGTAAACAGACCCAGTATAAATAGACTCAATGTAAACAGACTCAGTTTAAACAGACCCAGTGTAAACAGACCCAATGTAAACAGACCCAGTATAAACAGACCCAGTATAACACACCCAATGTAAACAGCCCAATGTAAACACACCCAGTATAAACATACCCAATGTAAACAGACCCAGTGTAAATAAACCAGTTTAAACAGACCCAATGTAAACAGACCCAGTATAAACAGACCAATATAAACAGACCCAGTATAAACACACTCAAAGTAAACAGACCCAGTATAAACAGACTCAGTATAAACAGACCCGATATATACAGACCCAGTATAAACAGACCCAGTTTAAACAGACCCAGTATAAATAGACTCAATGTAAACAGACTCAGTTTAAAACTGACCCAGTGAAAACAGACCCAATGTAAACAGACCCAGTATAAACACACCCAATGTAAACAGACCCAGTATAAACAGACCCAGTATAAACAGACCCAGTATAAACAGACCCAGTATAAAACAGACCCAGTATAAACACACCCAATGTAAACAGACCCAGTATAAAAGAACCAGTATAAACAGACCCAGCATAAACACACCCAATGTAAACAGACCCAGTATAAACAGACCCAATGTAAACAGACCCAGTATAAACAGACCCAATGTAAACAGACCCAGTATAAACAGACCCAATGTTAACAGACCCAGTATAAACAGTCTCACTATAAACAGACCCACTATAAACAGACTCAATGTTAACAGACCCAATGTAAACAAACTCAGCATAAACATACCCAATGTAAACAGACCCAGTATAAATAAACCCAGTTTAAGCAGACCCAATGTAAACAAACCCAGTATAAACAGACCAATATAAACAGACCCAGTATAAACAGACCCAATATAAACAGACTCAGCATAAACACACTCAAAGTAAACAGACCCAGTATAAACAGACTCAGTATAAACAGACCCAATGTAAACAGACCCAGTATAAACAGACCCAATGTAAACAGACACAGTATAAACAGACCCAATGTAAACAGACCCAGTATAAACAGACCCAGTGTAAACAGACCCAGTATAAACAGACCCAGTATAAACAGACCAGTATAAACAGATCCAATGTAAACAGGCCCAATGTAAACAGACTCAGTATAAACAGACCCACTATAAACAGACCCAGTATAAACAGACCCAATGTAAACAGACCCAGTATAAACAGACCCAGTGTAAACAGACCCAGTATAAACAGACCCAGTATAAACAGACCCAGTATAAACAGACCCAGTGTAAACAGACCCAGTATAAACAGATCCAGTATAAACAGACCAGTATAAAC
>JAPXFY010004713.1:15000-17082 GCA_030674185.1 Monoplex corrugatus | reverse complement strand
ATACACACAACAAAAAGAAAAACAAACAAACAAAATCACACATATACACACACGCGTGCGCACGCACACGCACACACGACACACACACACACACAACACACACACACACACACACACACACAACACACACACTTACACACCACACACACACCACACACACACACCACATACACACAAACACACACACGTACACACACATACACACACACATACACACTTACACATCACACACACACACAGCCACACACGCACACACACATACACACACACACACACACACACCACACACACACACACACACACACACCACACACCACACACACCACACACACACACACACACATACACAAACACACACATACACACACACACAACACCACGTATCTCATCTGTATTCCAAACTTGGAATCGGCTCAAATCACACTTTCTGGTTGGTGTTGGTGGCTGTTTATTTATTAATTTTTTTTCAATAAAAAGTACTTGTTTGCTTTCACTGTGGCGTGTCGGGGTGCGTAAGTACATTTTTTTTTAGCGTTCCTATCTTCCTCTGATGTGGATACGCACGTAGTTCTGCCCACACTCTGCAGGCGGTATATTGCTGCACAATCTGCGATCTCCATCTCTGTTCTTGACGGGCGTGCATGTTGAGTGTTTTCATGTTGTCTATCAGCCACCGGGCACTGACACGACTCAAATGGATCTTTAACGTGTGTAGTTGGCGTTCTGTGTGCTTTTATATACACGAAAGGGGTTTAGACGATGACGGGTCTGCACACATGTTGACCTTGGAGATCGGAAAAAAAATTAACCCATTACCCACCAGGCGGGAGGTACCCAGGCAGGATCGAACCCTTGACCTTTTGATTAGAGGTCCGACATCTTGCCCACGTGACTATGGCGTCCGTGCGTGTAAAGATTACTCATGAGAGTTTCGAACTTATATCACATCTTAGCCCAGGTACGGCTCTACGCAGTCGGTTGGGCTTTAAACAACAACAACAATAACAATGACTTCACATCCAAAACAAGTGTGACTGCCTGCGTTTAAGGTAACAGGAACCAGAAAAAAACACAAAAAAGGTAAGAACGCGTATTTAAGACTGCTGGGCTGTAGAAATTCATGCCTCACGTCTCATGTCTCATGTCTCATGCTTCACGCCTCATATTTCATGCACTGGGCCACAAATGATCAGAGACAATATTCGTGGTTTGTTTCATTTTCCGAAGATAAATTCTTCCGACGAAGAAGACCTCCTGATTTTGCTCTTGCTGGGGTGGGGTGGGAGGGTGGTGGTGGTGGTGGTGAGGAAGCGAAAGAGACAAAGCATATGGTGCCGAAAACATTTCTTCCTTACAGAATCACAAGGAGAATTCCATCGTACATTCCATCATCTCTGGCTAAGTCTTCCCCAAAAAAATGTTGTGTGTGTGTGTGTGTGTGTGTGTGTGTGTGTGTGTGTGTGTGTGTGTGTGTGTGTGTGTGTGTGTGTGTGTTTTCTTTTTATCTTTGTCCTTGTAATCAGGCACACGCGGATTCCAGAGGAAGGGCCTAGCCCAGACCAGTTCGATCAATTTTTCTTTGTATTCATCCATTGTGCATGTGAGGAAGATTGAAATGGCCAATGGTAACCAGGAACTTCAACTTCACGTATCGAAAAAAGTGGACAGTCCCACTTCTCTGCTCACGCGTGAGTCGTGAACCATAAAGCGTGAAGCGTGAGTGGAGTTGTATGGCCCCGCGCAAGAAGGACCTCGTCTGTTCATTTTTCTATTCACGCATGAGGCGTGAAGCATGAGGTGTGAGACGTGAGGCGTGAGTTTCTAAAGCCCAGCAGCCTAATACAACAAGACAAGACAGGCGCAAATTTTCAGCAGGCATAAGATCACAAACAAACACCAGATGCTACAATTAGGAGAGAAAGACTGAAACTTTCTTGCTGCTCTGTCCAGTATGAGAGAAGGAGAGACTTAGAGAGTGATTTGTGTCTTGACGTTGCATTCATACTAATTACCCGGAGGATGGGGACGGAACGGATTGTCCCTTGACAGTTTACCTGTGTAGGTATCTTGTAGTAAATAAAA
>JAPXFY010004713.1:0-7500 GCA_030674185.1 Monoplex corrugatus | reverse complement strand
ATTTAGTTATGTTTTTAAATCTCCTGTGCGATAAACTGGACAGAGTGGTCAACGCCTGGGGTACATCTGTTGATTATGTGCGCGAATGTATTGATATATGTACTTAATTTTCTTTCCTTTTTTTCCTGTTGAAATTTTGTATGTTTTGAAGCGGTTATAGGCCTGTAATGACTATGCAGTCGGCTGGCCTTTAAACAACGATAACATTAACAACAGCTAGACTTTTTTCGCCCGTTTGTGGCTGGATCTTCACCAAATTGAGGTCAAACACCGTTCAAGAATCATGAATGCTGAAATCTCGAAATCGTAGGATCAAGGTGAAGGTCACACGGATGAAAATAAAAAACAAAAACAAAAACAAACAAAACAGTTTTAAGGACAGTGTGTGAGCAGCACTTCATCACGAAGTGTTGACAATCTTTACACACTGTTTTCACTCTCATGACAGTCTACCACTGTCCCCGCTTCAGTCAAATCAAATTGTTCTTAATGATTTTTCAAGGTCATAGTGACCGTGAAAACTACAAAATTTTAGAAGATTGTATATAGATAGTTAGAATGGCTTGATCATCTTGATTTTTTTTTAAAAGAAGAAGAAGAAGGAGAAAAAACGAACCCTGTGCTGAAAGTCACTGAGCAGAAAATGGTCGTCATTCCCTGATGTCTCTTTTCGTGTCGTTCACAAGGAGCCAACAGAGCTTCCCATCTCACTTACCCCTGTTCACCCATCCCGATTGCCTCCCCTTATTGATCTCTTCCCCACCCCCTCTCTGTGTGTCTCTGTCTGTTTGTCTGTCTGTCTGTCTGTCTGTCTGTCTGTCTCTCTCTCTCTGATTCTGTTTTTCTGTCTCTTTCTCGCTCTTTCTCTCTTATTCTTATGCCCATGTTTTGTGTGTAGAAGAGCAAAGAGTAACTTTAAGACAAGTGCAATGGGACCTTATGCTATTATCTTTGAGTGATAAAATAATCTGAAATCTCTCTGTCTGTTTGTCTGTCCTGTCTGTCTCTGTCTTTGTCTCTCGGTCTTTCTGTCTCTGTCTCTCTCTGTCTTTCTCTGTGTGTGTCTCTTCTTTTGTCCTCCTGTCTCTCTCCTCTCTCTCTCTTTATCTTCTCTCTCTCTCTCTGTATCTTCTCTCTGTCTCTCTCTGTCTTCTCTCTCTCTCTCTCGTTCTGTCTCTCTCCCCTCTCTCTCTTTCTCTCTTTCTGTCTTCTCTCTCTCTCTCTGTGTCTGTCTATCTCTCTTTCTCTCCCTCTTTCTCTGTTTTTCTCTCTCTCACACCACACATTCCCCATTCTTTCTCTGCATGTTGTTAGCAAGTTTTCTTCGCCTCTGTGAAGGGCTCACAAGGGGCGATAACACAAGTAACGCAAGAGTTACTCCAACCCTCTCCCTTTCTCTCTGTCTCTCTGGTCGTATCTAATCAAAATGCTTTGACTTATAAATTGTGTAATTGTGCCTCCAAAGATGAAATATATTTTTGTTTTAGAGTATTCTGCCTTGAATAATCTACGGGAAAAACCCAAACATCAGCAAACATCAGTAACAACAAACACACACACAACAACAACAAGCAACAACAACAACAACAACAACAAACAACAACAAAACACAGACAACAACAACAACAACAGCAACAACAACAACAACATCAACATGAAAGACAACAACACTTTATTTCGCGAAAAAAAAAGTAACATCCCGTCAAAATTAATTCTATTTGTCTAAACAGGAAATCAAGGAAAAATGTAAATTAGGCGACATTTCTGTATTAATCCCTCAAAAGGATTACTGATGTCTCGTAGACACGTATTTGTTTACTTTTTGTTATATTATTTGGATTTGTGTTTGTTGCAAGTTGTTTGGCTTGCATTGATAAATGATGTTTATGTGTTTACAACAGATTTTTGATAACTTGATTTATTTTACAATTCACACCCCTTGAAGAGGGGCTATGGCCTAAAATGAATAAAACATGTAAGTCCGAACTTCTCTCTCTCTCTCTCTCTCTCTCTCTCTCTCTCTCTCTCTCTCTCTCTCTCTCTCTCTCTCTTTCTCTTTCTCTTTCTCTGTGTGTGTCTCTGTATATATATATATATATATATATATATATATATATATATATATATATATCTCTGTGAGGCTATGGCCTAAAATGAATAACACATCTAAGTCTGAACCTCTCTCTGTCTCTGTCTCTCCCTCTCTGTCTCTCTGTCTCTGTCTCTCTCTCTCTCTCTCTCTGGGGCTATGGCCTAAAATTAATAACACATCTAAGTCCGTACCTCTCTCTCACTATCTCTGTCTCTCTCTGTCTCTTTGTCTCTGTCTCTCTCTGTCTCTCTGTCTCTCACTCTCTCTCTTTCTCTCTCTTTCTTTCTCTGGGGCTATGGCCTAAAATGATTAAACTATCTAAGTCCGAACCCCCCCCCCCTCTCTCTCTCGTTCTTTCTTCTCTTTTCTTCTATTCTATGTCTGTCTCTCCGTCTGTCTATATGTCTCTCTCTCTCTCTGTGTTCTCCTGCAGGGTTGTTAGCAAGTTTTTTCTCCTCTCTGTCAGGCTCACGAAGGGCGATAACACAAGTGACGCAAGAATTACTCCCCTTTTTCGTGAAGGGTGAATCTGGGCGATAGGCATTAACTCGTCTTGTCTCTGTGACTGAGAGGTCAAAGGGAGGCAACCTGATGATGAAGATCGCAGAGTGATTTTCTCTTTGTTAACATTTCCAGTTCTCTCGTTGGCGTCGAGGGAAAGCAAGGGTAAGAAAGAGAGAGAGAGAGAGAGAGAGGAGAGAGAGAGAGAGAGAGAGAGAGAAAGAGAGAGACAGAGACAGAGGCAGAGGCAGAGACAAGAGACAGAGAGACACAGAGAGACACAGAGAGACATAGAGAGACAGAAAGACAGAGAGAGACAGAGAGAGACAGACAGAGAGACAGACAGACAGACAGACAGAGACAAAGAGACAGACAGAAATAGAGACAGAGAGAGACAGAGAGACAGACAGAGAGAGACAGAGACAGACAGAGACATACAGTGAGAGCGAGGAAGAAAGAGAGACAGAAAGACAGAGAGAGAGAGACAGACTGACAGAGAGAGAGAGAGAGAGAGAGAGAGAGAGTGAGAGAGAGAGAGATAATACAGACAGACAGAGAGACAGGCAGACAGACAGAAAGAGAGAGAAAGACAGAGAAATATATATATAGAGAGAGAGACAGACAGACAGACAGACCGACGGAGAGAGAGACAGGCAGACAGACAGACAACTGAGAGAGAGACAGACAAGGGAGAGAGAGAGAAAGAGAGACAGAGAGACAGAGACAGACAGTGACAGAGAGAGGGGGAGAGAGAGGGAGAAAGAGAGAGACAGACAGACAGACAGAGAAGAAGACAGAGACAGAGAGAGAGAGAGAGGAGAGAGAGAGAGACAGAGAGAGAGAGAGAGAGCGAGCGAGACAGAGACAGAGATAGAGAGTCGCCTGATCTATCGACTGCCCGCAATGTTGCCTACCCACGATGTCGTCTTATCATTTAGTATTGGGCACTTAGAGTGTTGACTTTAGTCTTCTAGGGGGTAAGGACTGGACAAAGAAAAGCCCTTTACAGTCCTTGAATCTGTTGGCCTTGGAAACAAAATTTGATTTTATCTTATCTCGTTCATCACTTAACAATTAAACTTGTTTCTTTTCACTTTACTTTGGTCATTGAATTCCTATGATACGTATTCATTCCTTTTCTTACAATTTCATTTAAATCAGTAACGTTTGACAGTGTCGTGATGCTTGGATGATTCGAATTGAATTATTTCTAAAACAAAAGAAATATAAAAAGAAATGGGCCTGGATACGTAAACTGCAGAGTATTGACATCACAGATGTATTTAAACTACATGTTATATTGCAAACTGTTCACATCGCTGGTTTATTTAAACCACATATAATCTGCAAACTGTTGGGATCACTGGTTTATCTAAACCATACATAATTTGCAAACTGCTGACATCACTGGATTATTTAAACCACGTATCGTAATAAGTATCACACCGAAACTATTTCTGTTGCTCTGTATACTTGAATATCAGACTGTCATTTTAGACTCTCCCGTCGACCTCACGGATAATTAGGCATATTGGTCCTCAGTAACCCTGTATGGGTCTTCATGTCAGGTGCCAGACCGATTCTAGAGGTTCATGTACTTCTGAGGCGTATCGTGGAAAGGAGTTCTGCGATCTTGAGTTCTGCTTCGGCCGGTCGCTGTCCTGTTAACTGGCAGATTGATCTCCTCTCTCTCTCTCTCTCTCTCTCTCTCTCTCTCTCTCTCTCTCTCTCTCTCTCTCTCTCTCTCTCTCTCTCTCTTTCTCTCTCTGATTTTCTCTCTCTTTCTCACTGTCTTTCTCTCTCTTTTTCTCTCAGTCTCGCTGTCTTTCTCTCTCCTTCTCTGTCTCTTTCTCTGTATCTGTCTGTCTCTGTGTCTTTCTCTCTGTGTCTTTCTTTCTCTCTCCTGTCTTGATTTGGTCCCCTTCTTACCCACTGGACGAGGTGGCAGGGAAGTGTTTTTAGTCCTGTTTTTATTATCCATTGTTTGGTGTTTGTGATCTGTTTGTGACCGTGCGTTCGCGCTTGACAAAGGCTGGTTGGCCGAAAATTTGCGCTTGTTTTGTTTTGTTTTGTTGGATACGCGCTTACATTGGTTTTCTTGTTCTTCTGGTTCCTCTCCTGTCTGTTTTTCTAATTTTTCTCTCTCTCTCCCTGTCTTTCTGTCTCTGTCTTTCTCTCTCTCTCTGTCTTTCTTTCTGTCTCTCTCTCTGTCTGTCTATCTGTCCTCTCTCTCTCTCTCTCTCTCTCTCTCTCTCTCTCTTTCTGTCTCTCTGTCTCTCTCTCTCTGTGATCAGCGTCACTTCTGTGGAGTATTTGCCGCTCGTATTGCCTTGGATGTCTTGTTTCGCCATTCGTCGCCCTTCTCCAGGGTGTTGAACATTTCTGGGCTGTTGAGACCAATCCATTCGTCATTGCCTTCCACACCTTCAAGTGTCCTCTGTCCTTCTTTCAGTGACATCTTTCATTAGGGAGCATTGCTTGTGTCAAGCTGCATGTCCAAAAAGGTCATATTTTTCTTCATGATGAAACCGAGTAATTGTCTTTTTAAATGTTAGGTATTCTAAGATATTTTTTGTTCGTTCTTTTTTTGTCTTGGTCTGCAACATATAATCACATTGCTCTCCCTTTCTCCCTGTCTCTATCTCTCTGTCTCTCTGTCCCTCTGTCTCTGTATCTCTCTCTGTGTCAGTCTCTGTGTCATTCTCTCTCTCTCTCTGTCTCTCTCTTCGTCTGTCTGTCTGTCTGTCCTCTCTCTCTCTCTCTCTCTCTCTCTCTCTCTCTGTTATAGCTGCTCACTCTCTTTCTCTCTCTGTCTGTGTCTGTGTCTGTCTGTCTGTCTCTTCTCTCTCACCACACACACACACACACACACACACACACACACACACACCACACACACACACACACACACACACACACACACACCTCCCCCGTCTTTCTCTCTTCCTCTTTGATCACCGTCACTTCTGTGGAGTTTTTGATGCTGGTACTGCTTTGGATGTTTTATAATGAAACCGAGTACTTGTCTTTGTAATGCTAGTTGTTGTAAGATATGTTTGCTCGTTCTTTTGTCTTTCCAGCTGGTCTTCAACGTAAAACCACATTTCAGCAGTATTGGTCTTTTTAGTATATCGTTTTCTTAGTGTCCATCTTTCTGCCTCGTACGTCGTAACCATCCGCACCAGACAATGCATGTATTATCAGACTGTTGTATTTTGTACTAAATAAAGGCCATCTTTTTCTTCATAATGAAACCGAGTAATTGTTTTTTTAAATGTTAGTTCTTCTAAAATATATTTGTTCCTTTTTGTTTTTGTTTTTGTTTTTGTCTTTCCAGCTGGTCTGCAACATAAAATCACATTGTTGTCTCTGTGTCTGTCTTCCTGTCTCTGTCTATTTGTCTCTCTGTCTCTGTCTGTCTCTGTCTCTCTCTCTCTGTCTCTCTCCTGTTGAAAAGACTGCTCTCTCTCTCTTTCTCTCTCTCTCTCTCTCTCTCTCTCTCTCTCTCTCTCTCTCTCTCTCTCTCTCTCCCTCTCTCTGATCAGCGTCCCCTGTGTGGAGTATTTACAGCTCGTACTGCCTTGGATGTCTCGTTTCGCCATTCGTCGCCTTTTTCCAGGGTGTTGAACATTTCTGGGCTGTTGAGACGGATCCATTTGTCTTTGCCTTCCACACCTTCAAGTGTCCTCCGTCCCTCCTTCAATGACATCTTTCATTAGGGAGCATTACTTGTGTCAAGCTGCTTGTCCAAAAAAGGCCATAGTTATTTTTCTTCATGATGAAACCGAGTAATTGTCTTTTTAATGGTAGTTGTTCTAAGATATTTTTTGTTCGTTCTTTTTTGACTTTCCAGCTGGTCTGCAACATAAAATCACATTGCTCTCTCTGTCTCCCTGTCTCTATCTCTCTGTCTCTCTGTCTCTCTGTCTTTGTCTCTGTGTGTGTGTGTCTGTCTCTCTGTCTCTGTCTCTCTCTTTCTCCCTCTCTCTCTCTCTCTCTCTCTCTCTCTCTCTCTCTTGTTGATTAGACTGCTCACTCTCTTTCTCTGTCTGTGTCTGTCTGTCTGTCTCTCTCTCTCTCTCTCTCTCTCTCTCTCTCTCTCTCTCTCTCTCACCTGCCCCGTCTTTCTCTCTTCCTCTTTGATAACCGTCACTTCTGTGGAGTTTTTGATGCTCGTACTGCCTTGGATGTCTCATAATGAAACCGAGTACTTGTCTTTTTAATACTAGTTGTTCTAAGATATATTTGTTCGTTCTTTTGTCGTTCCAGCTGGTCTTCAACGTAAAACCACATTTCAGCAGCATTGGTCTTTTTAGTATATCTTTTTTCTTAGAGTCTATCTTTCTGCCTCGCATTTCGTAACCATCCGCACCAGACAATGAATGTATTATTAGACTGCTGTATTTTGTATTAAATAAACTGAATAGCGAGGCGGCGAAACAGTAAACCAGCGACATAGTGGGCTGGTTACACAGCAGTGTCCTACTGTTGTGATGTAGTGGTAGGCTGATAAAATACCAGTGTAAAATATAGGCTGGGTAAAACATAGCCTAGGTAGGGCCTCAGGACCTGGCCAGCTCATGGGTTTATGTGCAGGCTTAAGGCATGTGCCATGATCACCATACACATGGCACCTGTGACGTTAGTGCATATGGAATTCGTTCCGAGCGCGGATACTTCATCTTGAGAAACTGAAACTGAAACTGTTGTGATCTAGTCGCAAGGCACAGCCATTGGATACCAAGGAGAAAAATGGACGCAGAAAAGACAGTATTGATACTGGTGATTATTAGACAATATTGATACTGGTGATTATCACTTCTGCCAATTCTGGTGTTTTGTGTTAATGGACCGCTATAATCGCTGTTTTTTATTTTGGTTGCTGACGTATTTCTCTGTTATTATTC
>JAPXFY010004712.1:10000-17082 GCA_030674185.1 Monoplex corrugatus | reverse complement strand
TCGTTCATAAGGAAGATTAGGAAAAGACATGCAACATATATAGGCCATTTCATGAGGAAAGGGGAATCAAAGCACCTGGTCACAACAGGAAAGGTGGAGGGAAAGAGAGCTATTGGACGGACTTGCGGGGTGGCTGAAGACAGAGACGGTGGAAGAGGTGCTTGCAGCGACAAGGGATAGATTCGTATCGAGGGTCACGATCACCAACGCCATGCAGCAGGGCACATGATGATGATGATGATGATGATGATGATGATGATGATGATGTACCATAGTTTGTGAGAAGGCCTGCTACCTCTGAGTTCAGCCCCCTAGGTTCTCTGTAGAAGTTATCCCGCCTTAAACTCATGGCCTAAAAGCCTTTTCTGAAAGAACAAGGGGCCAGAGCTTCAGGTGGCTCTTATTTTCCTGATGGGTCCGTTATAGGCTGTAACTTTACTGTATTTTCTAGATTGGCATTGTCAAGCATTATCCCACCTTGTCCTGATAGACACAATCCCCACTCGGCCCAGAACTGCTTATTCGTCTCAGCAAACCTGACTCATTTTGCAGCAGACCTCCATATCAAAGCCCATCCACCATTCGCCACTTACCACTCGCTCGTTAGAAAATACGGAGAACATTAAAGGAGGGATAAAAAATGCACAGAGTTCTCTGCATCAACAAAGCAGTCAACAAACTTATTTAACTTAATATTTGTGTTTTTTCCTTCTTCATTATGTTACAACGGCACCATTACAATTTGTCTCGATTGTAATAAACAACAAAACTGCTGTCATTAGAACAGTACAGGAAATTATACCCAACTGTGTCCGACGTCCCCAAGTTCTATGGTCTACCCAAAGTCCACAAGAAAGAAGTCCCCCTCCGTCCCATAGTCGCATCCAGAGGTTCCATCATGTATGAGACGGCTAGATTTGTGGCGGACATCCTATCACCTCTCGTAGGACACACAGATCATCACATCCACAACAGTGCTGACCTAGTGGAAAAACTGAGTAACTACACCCTCGCTCATGATGAACTCCTTGTGTCATATGATGTCTCTGCCCTATTTACCAGCGTACCAGTGAAAGAAAGCATAGAGATCATACGCCGAAGGTTACAAAACGACCAAACCCTCCACCAACGTACATCTCTCACAGTGGACGACGTATGTGAACTCTTGTCCTGCTGCCTCACCACCACCTACTTCACCTTCCAAGGTGAATTCTACCAACAAAAAGAAGGAGCAGCCATGGGCTCCCCAGTAAGCCCAATAGTAGCCAACCTGTTCATGGAGGATTTTGAAGAGAAAGCATTGGCTTCTTTCCACTCCCCACCACGATACTGGGGGCGCTACGTAGACGACACCATGACTATCCTCCCCCAGCAACTGGTCGAACAGTTCACAGAACATCTGAACAACCAACACCCAGCCATCAAATTCACGAGGGAAGTGGAACAGAACAACTCCATAGCCATGCTGGACACCCTCATCACCAGAACTGATGGCATTCTATCCTTCTCGGTCTACCGTAAACCAACTCATACGGACCAATATTTACAGTTCGACAGCCACCAGCCCCTTGAACACAAACTGGGAGTGATTCGAACCCTTACCCACAGAGCTAACACCATATGCAGTACCCAAGAGGCAAAAGACAAGGAGACAAACCACCTGAAAAAAGTGCTCACCATCTCGGGCTACAAAAAGTGGGCCTGGAACAGCCCGGGAGGCAGGAAATCCAACACCGCATCCCAACGGCCAGTGAAACAACACCAGCGCAAGGGACACATCACCATCCCATACGTAGGAGGTGTGAGTGACGCTCTGTCCAGAAAGATCAGAAAACTGGGGGTGGCTGTACATTCCAAACCTTCCAACACCATACGCAGCCAGCTGGTCACCCCCAAGGACAAAACCAGCAAACTCGACAAAGCTGGCATTATATACAGAATAGACTGCCAGGACTGTAACCAACATTATGTCGGTGAAACTGAACGCCCCCTTCAGAAGAGACTAACAGAACACAAGAGGGACTCTTCTCCAGTAGGAGCTCACCTACACGCCGAAAAACATCAATTCAGTGCGGACAATGTCAACATCCTGGACAGAGAAAATAAGTGGTTCCAGCGAGGAGTCAAGGAGGCCATCTACATCGCAGCCACCAACCCCCCGCTCAACAGGGACCGGGGCCGTTACACCCTGCCCCCGGTGTACCATTCTCTGATTCGATCTCGTGAACTGGGTTCATCCCATGTTCACGAGATCTGAGTAGAGATTCACGCAGACAACATTAGAGCGCTGACGAAGATGGCGAGAACGCCATCGAAAGCTACGGAACTGTGAGTAGCGATTTTTACACTGTTGGGAGACCTTGTTCTTCAAAATTGGTAGCATTAAACAAAACTGCTGTCTTCTACAAATAATGTAAAATAAAGTTTTAAATGACTTCAAATAATGCTGGTCACATTTTTTGCATCCAAAATGCCAAAATCAGCTAACAGATAAAGACGCACATAAACTACAGGCCTGATCCTATCAAACAGCGTCACTTACACCACGTGCCTAGCTTTTTGTTCAGACAAGAACAAAGAAACATGGATACAGAGGAGAACCAAGTCGCATGATAAGACACCAGCATGTTCTTAACACCAGGACAACACAAAGACTTAACTGGATTCACATGATATCTATGCCTTGAGGGGCAGTATCAATACAAGTTTAGTACATGTGTACTGTACTATAGAATAGCTCCGCGAGTTCAGCATACTGGTTGACTAAGTATTATTGTGAAAAAACCAAACTGAAAGTTGACTAGGTATTACTGTGTAACAACCAAACAACTAGAATTTCACAATTACAAAACCATTATTAGTGAGATACTTTCATCGTCTCATATTCGTTAAATCCGTAGATTTATGTCTTTCGTTTGCTTTGGATTCAGTCATTAGAAGAAGAAAATTTATGAATAAAAGATAAATCCATAAATTTGTGTGGATTTTGTTTGAAATGCTGATTCGGGTTTCAACAAATTGAGTAAAGGAAAAGTTAGAGAGAGTAAATAATTTATGAACCATCATCTTGTGAATCTTTAGTTTTAATGAAATGCTGCATGAAAACATTTTAGGAGGAAAATCTCTCTGTGTCTCTCTGACTTTCTCTCTGTTTTTCAGCCATTCTGTGTCAGTATCTCTGTGTCTCTGTATGTCTGTCTCTGTCTGATTGTTTGTCGCTCTCTCTCTCTCTCTCCTCTCTCTCTCTCTCTCTCTCTCTCTCTCTCTCTCTCTGCCTGTCTGTCTGTCTGTCTGTCTATCTGTCTGTCTGTCTGTTTGATTTTGTCTGTGTGTCTGTTTTTGTCTCTGTCTCTCTTTCTCTGTCTCCTTCTCTCTCTCTCTCTCTCTCTCTCTCTCTCTCTCTCTCTCTCTCTCTCTTTCTCTGTATCTGTCTATCTGTCTGACTGTCTCTGTTTTTGTCTCTGTCTCTGTCTTTGTCTCTGTATCTGTCTCTCTGTCTCTCTGTCTCTCTGTCTCTGTCTCTGTCTCTGTCTCTGTCTGTCTGTCTCTCTCTCTCTCTCTCTCTCTCTCTCTCTCAGTGCGTCTGTCAGTGCGTCTCTCTAATTGCAGCCTGACAAGCTTAACGCCGACGTCCTATCCTTTCGTTAGATTAAAACTATTCATAGACTTACTGTCACATTAGCTCAGCCACGTGTAATTCCGGTTGCTCTTTCCGGAGAGATCTTGTCACCACAATGCAGCACCACCCATGTTTTCTTTTTTTTGTTTTTGTTTGGGTATGCATGTATATCCGTTTAACATATGCAACAAATTTTTTCTGAAGAATTTTTCCAGGGACAACTGCTCTGTTGTCCTGGGGTATTTAACGTGCGGTTAGTGTGTTCTGCACACGGGATTTCGGTTTATCGTTTCGTACGAAAGACTATGCACACTAATATCCAATGTCTTAAAACACTGCTTTTTTTTTTTTTTGGCTATGATTTACCTGTGGTTTGTTCAGGTGTATAGTTTAATGAGTGCCATTAGATGAAAGGTGATTTCTGTTCTTAAAGACCCCCATGTATGCTTCTTTTTTTCAAACTTTTTTTTTTACTCTTTTTAAACAACAAAGTAATGCAAATACAAACAACAATAGCAAAAGTGTAATGAACGTTGCATTATGAGAAACATTCAGTTGATACAAAATCCCCACCCCCACCCCCGTGGCTCTTTCAGTAGAAATAGTATCCCCACCTTCTGGAAATTCTGTGGAAGAAATTTCATCTTTTCTGTCACTCTCTTTGTTTCTCCTTTGCTCCTTTGCTTTCTGTCATTTCTCCCTATTTTCTGCCTTGCTGGTCCATTCACCTGTATGTGTTCAATAAAGTCTTACGTACTTTTTCTTAAGATTGATAATTGGGTGCATGTATTAAGTGCATTTTTTGGCTCTAGGGAAGTGAGATATGCGGAAGCAATTTTAGGTAATTTATGCCTGTTTTGTGTGTTCTTGTGTCCTTAGGTGTTTTTGAATTTGTATTCAGGCTTTTTTTAAAATCCCCTGTGCGATGGGCTGGACGGAGTGGTCAACATCAGGGCGCGTCCTTGGATTGTGTGAGCAAATGCACTGATATGTGTGCTTAATTTTCTTTTCTTATTTTTTCTTTTCTTTTTTTTTTTCTTTTTTTTTTTGTGTTGAAGTTTTGTATGTTTTGAAGTGGTTATAGCCCTGATATGGCTCTATGCAGTCGGCTGCGCTTTCAACAACAATAACAATAACATAACGATACAAAATATTTTTATGCATAAATGCATATGTACATCTATATGAAGCAAAAAGATTACATGGGAGATAACATAAAATTGTCAGCACACATAGGTCAGGATCATAGTCATACATCATTAGTTAATTCCGGTAAATGCATTAATAACTTACAGAGTTTCGGCTGCTATTAGTAGTAAATGTCACAACCATTTCGTTTTCAGATCGTGCATGTTGGACGTTAGTTTTGCATTATAGTGTTGTGTGTGATATTTTGTTGCAAATTATCTTCTGAAAGGAAATGCATTTTGTAATCTTTTTCAAATTTGCATTTATAAATGTACGTATTTTTTTCTCAGGAAGGATAATTAAATCAAATAAGAAAAATATGTACACATGTTCGTCAAATCCAAATAACAACACGTTTTCATTCAATCTAATAGTGACAAGTATAATAATTCTAATTTCAAGATGTCTTCCAGCCTTACCCAGGATCGTTTTGTATAATTATAGGCATTTCCGAAATATATGATCAATACTATCTTTCGTTTCCAAACAAAAATCACAATAAAAGTTATTCACAAACCTAATTTCTTTCAGAATGATATCAGTTCCAATAATTATATGTACAATACGTACTTGTATCAATTTCAGTTTAACTTCTTGTATTAAAAGAATTTTAATTAACATTTTTCTCAATGGAACATCTATTCCCAATTTCTCAAACTACTTAGGACAAGATTTTGAAAGTGCATCATCCTGCGTTTACTTTTCATAATATAATTGTGCTCCTTAGGGTACAGAGAATTTGTTTTCAGTGCTTGAGGAATATCGTTTATTTTAATTTGGTGTGTGCGTATGCCTTTATAGACTACATACATCTATCAAAGATTGTGAAATTTACATTCATTTTATACTTCCTGTTGAATAATTCACGATGCGTTAAAATGCTCCATTACTACCCAAAAAGGCGTGCAAATCAGTACAGTCATTTTTGAATCCATCCACTGGTATTTTATAATAAAATTCCCAATTTAATTTCATCGTTATATAAGATCCCTACTGAGGGGTAAATCATTTAGCTTTGTTTGGTTCTGTACGACTGCAAATCTGATCATATGCCCTAGAGATGAGTTTCCAGAATGTTATCTCTGGCTTTATGTAAATTTTAAGACAGATATATCTGAGACGACACTTTTCGAAGTTTGTTTTAAAAAAAGGGGATATAGCTCACTGCATGCTTTTTTTTTTAATTTATGTTTTGAAGATTTAACTTTCTCAACCAGGAAAGTTTTAAAACATCAATGCACTTTTATATATCTGATATGTTCAAACCTGCACTTTTTTGTCGTTTTGTGCAGTTTATTCTGTTAATACGGTCGAGTTTACGATTCCAAGCAAACGAGACCCCCCATACATGCTTCGTCCACACATATCAGTGGCGAGGATCTTTTACATTCGTAGTCTTCACAAAACTCCGTACAATACAATACAATACAATGCAATACAATACAATGCAATACAATATAACACAACATAACAGTACAATACAACACAACACAATACGACACAATACAATACAACACAACATAATACAACACAACGCACTACAATACAACACAATACAACACGAAACAATGCGATACAATACAATACAACACAACACAACACAATACGATACAATACAATACAACACAACACAATAGAGCACAATACAATTCAACACAGCACAACACAATATGACATAATATAATACAACACACTGCAACACAACACAATACAACTTAACACAACATAATACGATACAATACAACACAACACAATACGACATAATATAATACAACACACTGCAACACAACATAATACGATACAACACAACACAACACAATACGACATAATATAATACAACACACTGCAACACAACATAATACGATACAACACAACACAACACAATACAACACAACACAATACAACACGATACAACACAATACAACACAACACAACACAATACAACACAACACAACACAATACAACACAACACAACACAATACAACACAACACGATACAACACAATACAACACAACACAACACAATACAACACAACACAACACAAACACAATACAACACAATACAACACAACACAATACAACACGATACAACACAACACAACACAACACAATACAACACAACACAATACAACACAACACAATACAACACAACACAATACAACACAACACAACACAATACAATACAATACAACACAACACAACACAATACAATACAATACAACACAACACAACACAACACAATACAACACAACACAATACAACACAACACAACACAA
>JAPXFY010004712.1:0-2500 GCA_030674185.1 Monoplex corrugatus | reverse complement strand
CAGAGAGAGACAGAGAGACAGACAGAGAGAGACAGAGAGACAGACAGAGAGAGAGAGACAGACAGAGAGAGAGAGACAGACAGACACACAGAGAGACAGACAGACTGAGAGAGACAGAGACAGACAGAGACAGACAGAGGGAGACAGAGACAGAGACAGACAAAGAGAGAGAGACAGAGAAAGAGAGACAGAGAGAGAAAGAGACACACAGACACACAGACAGGATCAAAAGTTGATAACAAAGCTCCGTTGTCGCGCTTCCATTAAAAAAAAGTCTTAAAGGTGAAAACTGAACAAACAAACAAACAAAAAGCCAAAGTAACAAAAAGAATCGACACAAAATAGCAACGACAACAACAAACGAAGAACAAACATATAGAAGTAACACACTACCACCAGTCAAATGCACAATGGACAGAATAGACTATCTTGACTTCTAGTTCATTACATACGGGGAAACAAGGAGGGGTAGAAGAAAGAAAGAATTCAGGAGAAGAAGAAAAAAAAGGCAGACAAAGAACAGTAGAGGTGAAGGATGACAAGAAGAAGGGTGAGAGGCAGCAGAAAAGAAAAACAAAGAAGAGGAGAAGAAATGAGTACACACAGGTGCTCATACGCTGACAAAAGCGTCTGGGTTTTTTTTTCCCCTTAACGAAAAAAGGGGTTATTGCGCTGTATAATGATACAGGAGTGCCTCACGTGGTCAGTGACGTGACTTTTCTCTCAGATTTGATACCATTGTTAATGCCAAGTTTAACCCTTCGACTCCCGCACCCTGTCCACCAGCAACCTGCATTGCCAACCACAAGCTAGCAAAACAAAAATGTAACCCTTTGATTCCCTCACCGTTTCCACCAGCTTGCTGAAGGATGGTGGTGGATAGGGTGATGGAGTCAAAGGGTTAAGTGTTTTGCAGTTGGTGGATAGGGTGATGGAGTCAAAGGGTTAAGTTTTTTGCAGTTGGTGGATAGGATGCGGAAGTCAAAGGGTTGAGAGGGGAAAAAACAGGTAAAAGAAACAATAAACAAAAAACAAAAAAATAAAAGAAAGGAAGAACAATTTAAAAAGCCATTATTTTTCTCAAAATTCATAAGACACCTTTTTTTTTCTTCTCTTGTTTGTCCTCCTCCTTTTCCTTATTCTGCTTCCTTCTCTTAGCAAAACATACAATTTCGCGGGGACTTCGGTAAGAAAACATTTTTATAAGATACAACAATAGACTAGTATTCTTCGAAGGCAAGGTTTGGCAGATGTTTTAAAGCAGTCAGTATTAGCTGATTTATCTGCGTTAAATTTCAGTTTTATTTTAAAAAAAAAAAAAGTCTTTGTGCAAAATAGCTTTTAGTTTTGAACTGTGTTTCTCTCGCTCTCTCTCTCTCTCTTCTCTCTCTCTCTCTCTCTCTCTCTCTCTCTCTCTCTCTCTCCTCCTCTCTCTCTCTCTCCCTCCCTCTCTCTCTCTCTCTCTCTTTGTCTCTCTCTCTGAATTTCTTTGTCCCCCTCTCTCTCCTCTCTCTCCCCCTCCCTCTCTCTCCCCATAAATTTTGAACATTGAATGATTTGAATTGTGCAGTGGCCAGTCATGAGTGGACACAAACCATTAATTTTGCGAGAACCTGTTTATCAAGTAGGAGCTGATAGTGAGTGGGATTTGTGTGAAGACTGTGTTTTGGGAAGACGAAATCAACCCCTCCCACCCCACCCTATTCCCCACACCCAAAAAGACGGTTGGCCTAGTGGTTAGAATTGCTGTCTAGAGTACGAGAAGTTCTGGGTTCAATTCCTGGTTGCACAAGAACTATTCTCCTCAACCGTTAGAATCTGAGTGGCGGCCTGGGCGGTAGTTTTTCAGATGAGATGATTATGTAAGGTCTTTTATGTAACACGCACTTATCGAAAGCAAACAAACAAACAAACAAATAAACAAACACACAAACAAACACGAAAACAAAAGTTATTCATGGCAAAATAATTTGCAAAAAAAAAAGTCCCCTCTCAGCGGTAAACAAAAAAAAATGCACGCAAAGAAATGGAAGAATAAAAATGAAACAAAACAAAAAATACAATCATGGCCGGGATTTCTGAAGGTTTATTCATTGTGCCAAACGTAAACAAATGAAATATAAACGCGTTTATTAAGCATGCAAACAAGAGAATATAAACACATTGCTCTAAATACGAATGGATGAAATATGAATGAAAATGTATTTGTAAAAAGCAAAACAAGAAAATAAGAAACAGCCTCCTTTTGTCCTTAAATAAATGGGGATTGAAAATCTCCTTTGAATTCGTAGCTTATTATGGACTTCAAGACATCTCAAGTGCATTGAGGTTTATGGTGCAGGCTTGTGGTATATGCCATGCTAAATTTTCATCCTTCTGTTACATTGCGTGTGTGGAGTTAATCCATATGGATCCACCAGAGCGCTGCGACGCCATCTTGAAAAAAAATAGCTGAAACTCAGTCCTTAATGTCTCATCTATTCTGCAGTCTGTACAGGTC
>JAPXFY010004711.1:12500-17090 GCA_030674185.1 Monoplex corrugatus | reverse complement strand
TTTGGCTCTAGAGAGGTGAGATATGCGGAAGCAATTTTGGTAATTTATGCCTGTTTTTGTGTATGTTTTGGTGTCCTTATTATGCTTATGTTTGTATTCAGGTGTGATGGTCTTACGCCGGGGCTTTGTCCTTGGATTATGTGCGCGAGTGCATTGATGTGTGTACTTAATTTTCTTTTCTTTTTCTTTTTTTCCTGTTGAAGTTTTGTGTGTTTTGAAGCGGTTATAGCCCTGATATGGCTCTGCGCAGTCGGCTGGGCTTTAAACAACAATAACAACAACAACCACTATCATTATTATTAGCCTTGCGTCTTTGGCTCACTAAAAGTTGCTCCACTACAGTTATCAGCGTGTACACCCAAATGATGACGAATTCAGATGGAAGTCAAACAAGCCGTCTATGTCTCTCTGTTACAATCAGCCACAAAGGCAAGTTCATTATTCTTAGACACCTGAACGCTCACTCGTATGGAAGTGCACTACTCCCCTGGCTAAACGTCCTTGGACGCCACTGTACTGGCAAATGAAAATCCAACTGACTGATGCTGCTGTCACTGTGTACTTAGCATAAGCTCACCATCACGCTCTTCCAACACAAGGACAAGTTCAAAAACAAGTAGATAAACCCACGCTCCAAGCAATAGCACATACTGGGTTACGTCATAGTGTGAGAGAAAGAGAGAAGAAACGTGTATATCACATTCTGCATGAAAGGAGCTGACAGCTGGTCTGATCACCAACTACTATGCAGCAAAACGAATATGTGCTAGCTCAGAAAACTACGACAGCTATGGACAATTCTCTGGACGCTGAATGTCGCCACCTGCAAAACGGCAAAGATACCCTTCAAAAGAAGTTCCAGGAAAATGATCCGACATAAAGTACAAGGAATGGAATGTAGAGCCTGAATGGAACTTTTTCAAAGGAGCTATCTACAGCAGTGCTGATAGCCTAGGTTTTGTTACTCATAAAAACAGAAACTAGTTTTGATGAAAGTGGTGAAGAGATCAGCAAGTTGATTGACGAACTTCACACTGCTCGCAGAGAACACATCAGAGCCAGCGAGCGTTGCATGGTGGCATGTGTACTATGTAATGCCCAAAACCTTCTGGCTCAATAACGTGCCTCTGACCATTTTGTATCGCTAACATAGAAAGCTGACATCTTACCAAGTTTGGCTGAGCAGTTTAAACGCATTGCTGAATAAAGATTCTTCAATATCTGAGGACACCATTGCAGGAATTTCTTATTGCCAGTAACGGGATCCCTGACAGAGCAACTCTCCTATGCTGACTGAAATCCTGAAGCAAACTACACCTAAGAAAACATCAGGTGCTGACAGTGTTCCTGCATATACCTGCAGAAATGGGGCCAGATGCCTCTGTACCCTGATATCCATGTACCAATCTATATGGAGAAGGAAGAGGTTCCTCAAAACTATATGATCATCCATGTTTACAAGACGAAGTGCGATAAGACCTTATGCGATAATCATTGTGGGTTATCCCTCCTGTAGACAGTAGGGAAGATCCTTGCCACAATCATCTTAACTGTCATCACCCAAGTAGCCAAGTTCATCAGTCCTGACTCTCAATGTGGCTTTCATAGTGGAAAAGGCACGAGCGACATGGTGTTGACCATACACCAGAAGCTAAACAAGGAACTCAACAGGGTGTTCGTAGATCTGACGAAAGCATTTGACACAGTTAACCATAACGGCATGTTCGAGATGCTAAGAAAAACTGGTTGCCCTCAAAAACCTGTCTCAATGATTGCTATCTTCTACAGTGGTTTGTTGAACACGTTGTAAGGGAATGAGGAGGAATCCATCCCTTCCCTTCGCAGAATGTAATGAAACAGGGAAGCAATCTAGCGTCCAACCGCTTGTCCATCCTTTGTGTGATAATACTTACTGATGCATTCCGCTCAAATGGAAAACTCTTCAACCACAAGAGACTCCAAGCCAAAACCAAAGTGCTCACAGCCGTCATGCGGGTGCTTCACTTTGAAGATGACTGAGCACTGGCTACACCTTTGCTCGACGACATCCAGCGCCTTCACAGATCAATTTGTTTTGGCCTGGAAGCTCTTCAGCCTGACCATTAGCCTCAGCTGGACAGAGGTTGTATTTAAGCCAACATCATCTCTGGCTTTTGGCTCTTCACCACCTCCAACTATCATCAACAACCATGAGATCAAGACTGTGGACAAATTCTTCTACTTGGCTGATACTGTGACCAGTAATGAATCTCTTGATGCTGAGGTGGTTCTTCACATTTCTAAGACAAGCTCTGCCTTTGGAAGGCTGACCAAGAGTTTGTGGCAAGACCAATACATCACGCTTGCCACAAAGATTGCCGTGTACTTAGCAGTAAACTTGAGCCCATGCTGCACTGCTGCGAGACATGGACTACTACTAACAGCACCTTCAGCAGCTGGAACGTTTTCAACAAAGACGTCTGTAAAGGTCTGAAACATTACAGGGCAAGATCCAGTGTCTAACCTTGAAGATCTGCAAAAGTGTGGTTTAACAAATATAGATTTTCTTTTTTTCATGAAATACTGTCGTTAGACAGGACACTTTATCCATAGGGAAGACAATTGCGTCCCAAAGATGCTTCTACATGGAGAGGTACAGCAAAGACACCAAACCCAGGGAAGACTACTAAAGAGATACAATGATATTCGTAAGGCCAGCCTCGTGAGTTGTGGCACCAACATCACCAGCAGAGAAGGCTTAGCCCATAATAGAGCAACCTTGTCACAGCAGTGCATACAGGGCACAATCACATTTGAACAACGCAGAACAGCAGCTATTCACCGGACTGGTGGAAGTAGAAGTCAAAACTGCTGGGCCCTTTCCATGCAGCGCTTGTGAAAGAACATGTGCGTCCAGTATTGGTAACAAAATAGCAACATGCCTATCAACTGTTGGGTCGATGGGAGACTCCATCAGGTATCTTTTCAATGTGCTAGTTCTGTAAGCAAATATGATGGTTTTGTTTGCAGTTGTGATAGTTTTGTTTGAAATGTGAACGTTTTGTGTACAGTTGTGATAGTTTTCTTAACAACTGTGATGATTATGTTTACGAATGTGATAGTTCTCTTTGCAAATGTGATAATTCTGTGAGCATCTGTGATATTTTTGTTTGTAACTGTGACAGTTCTATTTGCAGTGTGATAGTTCTGTTAGCAACTGTAATAGTTTTCTTTGTAACTGTGACTATTTTGTTTGTAACTGTGATAGCACTGTTTGTAACTGTGATAGTTTTGTTACCAACTGTGATATTTTGTTTGCAGCTGTGATAGTTTTGTTTGCAGCTGTGATAGTTTTGTTTGATGTGATAGTTTTTTAACTGTGATAGTTTTGTTTGTAACTGTGATAGTTTTGTTTGTAACTGTGATAGTTTTGTTTGTAACTGTGATAGTTTTGTTTGTAACTGTGATAGTTTTGTTTGTACTGTGATATTGTTGCACTGTGATAGTTTTGTTTGTAACTGTGATAGTTTTGTTTGTAACTGTGATAGTTTTGTTTGTAAACTGTGATAGTTTTGTTTGTAACTGTGATAGTTTTGTTTGTAACTGTGATAGTTTTTTGTTGATGCTGCTGTGATAGTTTTGTTTGCAGCTGTGATAGTTCTTGTTTGTAACTGTGATAGTTTTGTTTGTAACTGTGATATTTTGTTTGTAACTGTGATAGTTTTGTTTGTAATACTGTGATATTTTGTTTGTAACTGTGATAGTTTTGTTTGTAACTGTGATAGTTTTGTTTGTAACTGTGATAGTTTTGTTTGCAGCTGTGATAGTTTGTTTGTAACTGTGATAGTTTTGTTTGTAACTGTGATATTTTGTTTGTAACTGTGATAGTTCTGTTTGTAACTGTGATAGTTCTGTTTGTAACTGTGATAGTTCTGTTTGCAGCTGTGATAGTTCTGTTTGTAACTGTGATAGTTCTGTTTGTAACTGTGATAGTTCTGTTTGTAACTGTGATAGTTCTGTTTGTAACTGTGATAGTTCTGTTTGTAACTGTGATAGTTCTGTTTGTAACTGTGATAGTTCTGTTTGCAGCTGTGATAGTTCTGTTTGTAACTGTGATAGTTCTGTTTGCAGCTGTGATAGTTCTGTTTGTAACTGTGATAGTTCTGTTTGTAACTGTGATAGTTCTGTTTGTAACTGTGATAGTTCTGTTTGTAACTGTGATAGTTTTGTTTGCAGCTGTGATAGTTCTGTTTGTAACTGTGATAGTTTTGTTTGCAGCTGTAATAGTTTTGTTTGTAACTGTGATATTTTGTTTGTAACTGTGATAGTTCTGTTTGTAACTGTGATAGCTTTGTTTGCAGCTGTGATAGTTTTGTTTGCAGCTGTGATAGTTCTGTTTGCTGCTGTGATAGTTTTTGTTTTTTGTCTGCTGTGATAGTTTTGTTTGCTGCTGTGATAGTTTTGTTTAGCTGCTGTGATAGTTTTGTTTACTGCTGTGATAGTTTTGTTTGCTGCTGTGATAGTTTTGTTTGCTGCTGTGATAGTTTTGTTTGCTGCTGTGATAGTTTTGTTTGCTGCTGTGATAGTTTTGTTTGCTGCTGTGATAGTTTT
>JAPXFY010004711.1:0-5000 GCA_030674185.1 Monoplex corrugatus | reverse complement strand
ATGTAATATATGGAAAGAAAGAAAGGACAGGTACAATACCAAAGACAACATGTTCAGAGTGGTGGATGTAATGTGTGGAAAGAAAGAAAGTACAGGTACAATACCAAAGACAACATGTTCAGAGTGGTGGATGTAATGTATGGAAAGAAAGAAAGGACAGGTACAATACCAAAGACAACATGTTCAGAGTGGTGGATGTAATGTATGGAAAGAAAGAAAGGACAGGTACAATACCAAAGACAACATGTTCAGAGTGGTGGATGTAATGTGTGGAAAGAGAGAAAGGACAGGTACAACACCAAAGACAACATGTTCAGAGTGGTGGTTGTTAATGTGTGGAAAGAAAGAAAGTACGAGTACAATGCCAAAGACAACATGTTCAGAGTGGTGGATGTAATGTGTGGAAAGAAAGAAAGTACAGGTACAATACCAAAGACAACATGTTCAGAGTGGTGGATGTAATGTGTGGAAAGAAAGAAAGGACAGGTACAATGCCAAAGACAACATGTTCAGAGTGGTGGATGTAATGTGTGGAAAGAAAGAAAGGACAGGTACAATGCCAAAGACAACATGTTCAGAGTGGTGGATGTAATGTGTGGAAAGAAAGAAAGTACAGGTACAATACCAAAGACAACATGTTCAGAGTGGTGGATGTAATGTATGGAAAGAAAGAAAGGACAGGTACAATGCCAAAGACAACATGTTCAGAGTGGTGGATGTAATGTATGGAAAGAAAGAAAGGACAGGTACAATACCAAGACAACATGTTCAGAGTGGTGGATGTAATGTGTGGAAAGAGAGAAAGGACAGGTACAACACCAAAGACAACATGTTCAGAGTGGTGGTTGTTAATGTGTGGAAAGAGAGAAAGTACGAGTACAATGCCAAAGACAACATGTTCAGAGTGGTGGATGTAATGTGTGGAAAGAAAGAAAGTACAGGTACAATACCAAAGACAACATGTTCAGAGTGGTGGATGTAATGTGTGGAAAGAAAGAAAGTACAGGTACAATACCAAAGACAACATGTTCAGAGTGGTAATTGTTATGTGTGGAAAGAAAGAAAGTACAGGTACAATACCAAAGACAACATGTTCAGATTGATGGTTGTTAATGTGTGGAAAGAGAGAGTGGATGTTCAGAATGGTGGCTGTAAGTGCTAACATTGATTTTATTCATGGTTAAATGGCGTTTAGGAATTTACTTTTTACGTGGACTTTGAAATTTTCATGTTCAGGAAAAATTCCTGGGTGTTCTGTATCAGAGTTTTGTTGATCCTGTACTGACGTTTCTTTCTCTGTGTTTTGTTTGGTGGCCTATCAGTGAAGCATAGAAAATGTTTTGACATGTGTTTTAGTAAGATTGTGGACAAGAAGCAAGAAGGTTTGTGCTAGTGAAATGAAAGACAAGTGGTAAAAAAAGGCAGGATTGATTGGTTTGGACGGCAGTGACGTCCTTGCACAGTGTTGTTGCAGCTTGCCATTGGGTCACTTATTTCATGCACTGAATGTGAAGTTGAACAGAACAAAATGTAATTGCACCAAATTTAATCGAGGTTTTGTACAAAGGAGTCTGTTTCGTGTTGATGCACTGCAGATGAGCATTGAGTTTAATTGTGATAGATTGCAGTGCAGTTGTTTGTATTATTGTGTGTGTGTGTGTGTGTGTGTGTGTTCGTTCGTTCTTTAATTTAACGTCTTTTCACTATAAGTGATATTAGACGGGGGAGGGGGGGAGGGGAAATTATTAAAAAAAAAATAAAAAAAAGTGAACAAAATAAAATGTAGAACGATAGTTGGACGGGTTGGATTTGGGCAGAGGGAAGACAGAGGAAAAAGACATTAGCAGGTGGGGGAACAGTAAAATGGAACGAGAACTTAACACTAACAATTAACTTCAATAACGTGAAGGGAAATTGTAACACTAAAATACAAACCGAATAAAGTTAAAGTAATGCATTAACAGGACTGTGAACTAATGATTCTGAAATTCTAACTAACAACGTTTGATCTGATGTAATTTTCTGGAAATGATTTTCAGAATACTTTTCTTGAGTAAACATTTTCGGTAAAAAAAACGTAGCATTTTGCAGTAGAATAAACAGTGAAACAGTGTGAACTGTTCGCCGCAAATACACTTGACATTTTTACAATATTTTGTTCTCAATGCGTTTAGCTGAATACGAAAACAAACAGCAACAATCGATCTCAAATGATACATAGAAGAATACTGCAATTTTTTACATACATTTTGAACGGTAAGTTTTATCATTTGTTGTGACACAAACTGTTCATCTGAATGTTCAAGAAATCGAGTCCATGAGGCTGATTCGAGCAAGTTGCAAGCTTCTTTTACGGAGGTATGAACATGTAATTCTATAGCATTATCAGCATTCTGGGCGCCTTGCTTAGCTGCTCTGTCAACTACTTCGTTGCCGTAAAGACCAACATGAGAAGGCACCCAGCATAAACTGATATCTGTACCTTTGACCCTTAAACGATGTATAAGATGATTTGCCTCAGTAATTAAATCAGGTCTTGTGTCGGCATTAAAAGACCGTAAGGCATATAATACAGATTTTGAGTCAACAAAGAGAACTACTTTGAAAGACATGGTTTTAAGATTTACTAGATAATGCAATGCTTGATTAATAGCGACTAATTCCGCTGTAAAGATCGATAAGTTTGCCCCAACGAAAAATGACTTTTTTATCTTAAATTTTGGAACATAAAAAGCTGCTCCAGCACATTTATTTTCTAAGACTGATCCATCGGTAAAAATGTGAAGGTGGGTACGGTATTTTTCATCGATGTGTTCTCTTGCTGTGGATATCGAAATGTTGACGTTTTCAGATTTCTTAGCGTCTGTATAATCAATATCAAAAGAGGCTTTTTGCATTTCACATGTAGGGATAGGCGTTGTTGATGGTGTCTCAGCTATTTCATCCATATTTATGTTAGACTGTTTGACCAAGTCAGATATGTAAGTTGAAACAGTCATTTGTGATGAAATGCTTTTTGCTCGCTTTGGAAAGTCAACATCAGACCTGATTTTAATTTCCTTACTCACAAAATTGTCCGTTTGTGAAGTAGTTCTAACTGCAAATTTTGCTGTCGCTAGCTCACGATAGTTGTTCAGAGGCAGAATTCCAGCAACTTTGTACGTTTCCAGATTAGAGGCATGAGTAGGGACACCTAGAGCAATTTTAATACTTTTGCAGTCTAAGCTTTGTATCTTCTTTAATAAATATTTTGGTGCACTGAAAAACACTTCTTGCGCATAGGATAATTTAGATCGTACAAGTGCTGTTGACAGATGAATTAGTATGTTCGTATCCATTCCCCAAGGTAATCGGCTTATTATCTTTAGAAAATTTAGGGCTTTTCTTGCTTTTGTTGAAATATAATCAAAATGGACATTCCAGTTTAATTTCGATGTCATAAAGACTCCCAGAAATTTTACAACCTGTTTGTAATGTAACACTTCACCAAGCAATCTGAAAGTAGGCAAGTTACTTAAAGTACCACCAGAATTAAATAGCATCATGTTAGTTTTTTCCGCTGACAACGACAGACCATTTTCTAACATATAGTTTCCAAGATTATCAAGATCAGATTGATACAATTTCCTAATGTAATTCTGTGCTCTCTGTGGAGTTGTCTTTTTTAAAGTAATATTCATCCAAATACATATATCATCAGCATACTGTGCCAAAACAACACGATTTGAGAGTGCTTTAGGAAGATCCTGTATAAGGATATTAAATAAAAGCGGTGCTATCACTGAACCTTGTGGAATTCCCATATCAAGATGTCGTGAAGTAGAATAACTAGTTCCCACTCTTGCCTGAATAGTTCTATTGGCTAAAAAAGACTTAATGTAATCATACATATTGCCAGATAAACCAATAGATTTCAGCTTGTACAATAAACGCGTATGCCAAACTTGATCGTAAGCTTTTTTCACATCAAAAAATGTAGCTAAAAGACTTTTTCTGCGGGCAAACTCTTTCTTGATGTGAGTGGTAAGTTTAACCAGGTGCTCAACTGTAGATCTCCCTTTTCTAAAACCAGCCTGATTTACTGGAATAACGTTATTTTTATCACAGTAATGTACAAGTCTGGTTAATACCAATTTTTCCAATAGTTTGCTCGTATGGGACGTTAAAGCAATAGGTCTGTAACTGTTTTTTTGTTTTTAGGCTTTCCTGCTTTTAATACTGGTATAACAACAGACGTTTGCCATAATTGTGGTATAGTTCCACCAGCCCAGCATTTCTGAAAAATTTTGTGTAAAAAAATAATATAGTTTTCTGGAAGATGTTTAATCATTTCAGTTGAAACTGCATCAACACCTACCGAACTCCTTTTGTTGCGCAGAGACAAGATAGTGTTTTTTAACTCTTCTAAGGTGATTGGAGAATTAAACCAGAGATCATTTTGAGGTATTGGATCAGTGTAGATAGGGTTGTTAGCTGCCATTTCCCTGTAGTGTTTGCAGGTAGGAGTCAAACCATCTACTTTACTATTTTGGGCAAAAAGTTCCACAAAAGTTTCAGCTTTGTCCATGTCGGAAAGAAATTTGTGACTTGTATCAATCATTATTGGACACCTAGGTAAGTTGGCTCCATTTTTCATTTGATTCATTTTTGTCCATACTTTATGGAAATCCTTGAAATCTGAAATTTCTTTTGTGCAGTATGATGCCCAGTAATTTTTCTTTGCTTCAGCGATGATTTTATTACACTGGGTGTTAGCTTTTTTCATTTCCATATGATCTTCAGGTTTCCTGCTTTTGATGTAGATTTTGTATTTCTCTTTTTTATACTGAACTGCTTGCTCACATACCTCCGTCCACCAAACATTACCCAAACGGTTATTAGACTTAAAAGTTTTGAGTTTCGGGATGGAAAGGTCTGCAGCAGCTAGAACTGACTCCTGGAATTTAGAAAACATAACGTCTACATTTTCACTGTCATAATGTGTGAAATCTCGATTAGAA
>JAPXFY010004710.1:10000-17095 GCA_030674185.1 Monoplex corrugatus | reverse complement strand
CCAAACTCAGGATGTCCACAATCGAAAATGTTAAATGCACATAGACAGTGTCACCCTCTGCGCCACTGTCTGCTGCCTTACCTCCTTCGGCATCGATTATGGACTGAGTGATGGTGGGAGGTAGCTTCTCTTTTGCGATTGTGTGAGACCTGATTTCCTAGATCAGTTTTAAGTAAGACAGTTTCCTTGAGTCAGACACAACAGGAATCGAGGCATCACACAACCTTTCGCGACAAGGACTCAGCAGCAGGCCGTAGATTATGACAAGGCTGAGGTATGGGCTAACAAAGATATTCATGATGGCGTTTTGGGTTTGTTTTTTCTGTTTTTGTTTTTGCTTATTTCTCGGTTGATTATGCAATGTTCCTGATTTTTTTCTGCATGGTAGTGTTTAGTATAGATGAAAACTGCAGGAAATCTCTGTCTCTGAAGATGATGAGATACAACACGAAAGATCTGTGTCCATATCAACAGTGACAATGGACATAAGGTCAATTGTTAGTCTTATGTCAAATCAAAAATAAACAGCAGAGCAGAATCTCTTTGTATAACGATGCCATAACTAAGCCACATGACTGTATCCGAATTGCTGATAAATGTAGAACAATATTATTAATTATATTTATCACATCCAAAGTCAACCGCTATCTGTTATTAATTCATCCACAGCACATCCAAAGTCCTTTGGATCTGTTATCTACTATAAGTTATATCTAGCACATCCAAAGTGTTTTTGCCGCTGTTATCTAATCCAGCAGAACAAAGTTCACTAAGCCATCTGTAGAGTTTCTGCACACCAGCTATTTAGTCTGTTTGCTAACTTAAAAAACAAAAGTCTTTATATAGCCATCTCTTGTTTTCACACAAAACATTCCTTGCACACCAATTTTCTTTCTTTTCTTTTCTTTCTTTGTGTGTGTGTGTGTGTGTGTGTGTGTGTGTGTGTGTGTGTGTGTGTGTGTGTGTGTGTGTGTGTGTGTGTGTGTGTGTGTGTGTGTGTTGTGTGTGTGTGTGTGTGTGTGTGTGTGTGTGTGTGTCAAAACATAACTGTTGCTTTCAGCTGACAAGCTCGTTTGGTTGTTAATATTTACACAAATCTATACAACCACTTTCAAAGTCAACTGCTAATAGAGCTCAACAAAAGAAAGCTGAAATACGTAGGCTATTGCGATCAGAAACACCAAAACAGATTTGACATCAACGGTCCTGCAAGGGGAAAGTTGAGGCAAGGAGAAGAAAGGGACGACCGCACACCTCCTACTTCAACAACATCGCTGATGTCTGTGGTCTGGGGATCCAGGAAGTCGCCCACAGATGTTTCAATCGTGTGACCTGAAGAAGACTTGTGACGTCCAGCGTGGCTCCTACCGCCGATCCGAGCGAAGGAGAGAGATGAGGTGAGGTATCAAAGTCGAGGCTGAAGGATGAAGAGGTGGGCGACGAACATCAAAAAATCGATCAATCAGCTTATTGGTTCGATCTGCTCCCAGCGGAAGCACAGAAGTAAAGGTGGATGCTCCTAGTCAGCTATAATGTTATGTTCCATTAATTTTCCACCCACCACAGTGGTTGTAGCTTTGGATGATGATGATGATGGTGATCAAAGCATACATTGCTGTGAGATCGCTCACTTCAGCTTCACAAGTACAGACAGCAAATTTACAGTTTCTCTTTTCAAAGTCTGAACACCTGTAAATTAATGGAAGATATCTTAGAGAAAACAACCATATCTTTGCAAATTCTTAACATAGAAAATTGAAGATTCTTTACACGCAACCAGTTCAATGTCAGAAAACGTAAAACCCCATAAAATACTTCAGACCAAAGTACTGTTCCTTCTCTGCCAAAGTCCTCTGGTCTTCTCTGTCAAACAGAAAACTTAGAACCTTACGGACACTCTCAGATCAAATTTATGTTGTTTCAAATTTCAGATCATAAACGCTGACAGAACGATAAACGCTTCAAATTTAAGAATACGTTCAGATTTCTGTGACAAAAAGCCTACAAAATACTCGTAAAACCGTCAGAGAAAAACTCCACTCACTGTTCCTTCTCACCAGACCAGCAGCATTGATCAGACTGGTGCAGACTTTATGTGTGAAATATACGTTGGTGTAGATAATCGATCGTAGCTCTGTTTAAAATTAAACCAGTCGGCCCATTACACTGACTGCAGCATTACAAGTCTTCAGTACCAGAGTTTTCGACACCAACAGGGAAATCTGTTGAAATGTGATTATTGACTCCTCTGCCTGCTAATGAAAATTTCAGGCGAACGTGTTTGGATTGCAATGAACTGACACTGGGACTAGCATTGAGTGAAGTTGGTTCAAATGGAACTACATACCAAGGTGAAATTGTTATGTAATGGACAAGATAGAACTACACACCATGGTGAAATTGTTGTGTAATGGACAAGATAGAACTACATACTATGGTGAAATTGTTATATAATGGACAAGATAGAACTACATACTATGGTGAAATTGTTATGCAATGGACAAGATGGAACTATATACCATGGTGAAATTGTTGTGTAATGGAGAAGATAGAACTGCATACTATGGTGAAATTGTTGTGTAATGGACAAGATAGAACTACACACTATGGTGAAATTGTTATGTAATGGACAAGATAGAACTACACACCATGGTGAAATTGTTATGTAATGGACAAGATAGAACTACATACCATGGTGAAATTGTTATATAATGGACAAGATAGAACTACACATGGTGAAACTGTTACGTAATGGACAAGATAGAACTACATACTATGGTGATATTGTTATATAATGGACAAGATAGAACTACATACTGTGGTGAAATTGTTACGCCATAGACACGATAGAACTACATACTATGGTGAAACTGTGATGCCATGGACAAGATAGAACTACACACCGTGGTGAAACTGTTACGCTATAGAAAAGATAGAACTACACACCATGGTGAAATTGTTACGCCATGGACAAGATAGAACTACACACCATGGTGAAACTGTTACGTTATAGACAAGATAGAACTACACACCATGGTGACATTGTACGCCATGGACAAGATAGAACTACACACCATGGTGAAACTGTTACGCCATGGACAAGATAGAACTACACACCATGGTGAAATTGTACGCCATTGACAAGATAGAACTACACACCATGGTGAAACTGTTACACCATGGACAAGATAGAACTACACACCATGGTGACATTGTCACGCTATAGACAAGATAGAACTACACACCATGGTGAAATTGTTACGCTATAGACAAGACAGTACTACATACCATGGTGAATATGTTGAGTTATAATCAAGATAGAACTACACACTATGGTGAAATTCTTATGTAATAGACAAGCTAGAACTACACACCATGGATCAGATAGAACTACACATCATGGTGAAATTGTTACGCCCTGGATCAGATAGAACTACACACCATGGTAAAATTGTTACGCCCTGGATCAGATCGAACTACATACTATGGTGAAATTGTAATATAATGGACAAGATAGAACTACATACTATGGTGAAATTGTTACGCCATAGACAAGATAGAACTACACACCATGGTGAAATTGTACGCCATGGACAAGATAGAACTACACACCATGGTGAAACTGTTACACCATGGACAAGATAGAACTACATACCATGGTGACATTGTTACACTATAGGCAAGATAGAACTACACGCCATGGTGAAATTGTTACGCTATAGACAAGATAGAATACACACCATGGTGAAATTGTTACGCTATAGACAAGATAGAACTACATACCATGGTGAAATTGTTACGCTATAGGCAAGATAGAACTATACACCATGGTGAAATTGTTACGCTATAGACAAGATAGAATACACGCCATGGTGAAATTGTTACGCTATAGACAAGATAGAACTACACACCATGGTGAAATTGTTATGTAATGGACAACAATAAGATAGAATTACACACCATGGAGAAATTATTATGTAATGGACAAGATAGAACTACACACCATGGTGAAATTGTTACGCCAAGGATCAGACGAACTACACACTCAGGTGAAAATGTTACGCCATGGATAAGTTTGAACTATACACCATGGTGAAATTGTTACACAATGGACTAGATTGAACTACACACCATAGTGCAGTTATTACACAATAGACTAGATAAAAACTACACATAATGGTGACATTGTTACGCAATGGAGTGATAGAGCTTACACAATATGGTGAAAGTATTACGTGACGGACGATATAGAACAACACACTATGGTGAAATTGTTAAGCAATAGACAATATAGAACTACATTCCATGATGAAATTGTTACGCTATAGACAAGATAGAATACACACCATGGTGAAATTGTTATGCCATAAACAAGATAAAACTACACACCAAGGTGAAATTGTTACGCTATGGGTCAGATAGAACTACACACCATGATAAAATTGTTATGTAATGGACAAGATAGAACTACATGCCATGGTGAAATTGTTTTGTAATGGACAACAATAGATAGAACTACACACCAGGGTGAAAGTGTTATGTAATGGACAAGATGGAACTACATCTATTGTGAAATTCAAAACAAGTGTGACTGCCCGCGTTCAAGCAAACAGGAATCAGAAAAAACACAAAAGAAGAATACGAACGCGTATTTAATACAACAAGACAAGACAGGCGCAAATTTTCGGCCAGCTGGCCTTTGTCAAGCTAAGATTGCAAACAAACAAAAACCAGATACAAACATTTTTTGAGAAAAAGACTGAAACTTCCCTGCTGCTGTGTGCAATGTAAGAAAAGGAATAAACTGACAAAGATGACATCATAATGTGTTTTTGAGTAAATATATCAGAGCGGAAATGAGAACTATGACGCACTAGCGAAGAGTAGTGTTTTAAATGTAATGGACACCAGTATTAAATAATACATAAGAGAAAATATAGAATATGTTCGACAGAATGGGAAAATATTTAATCAAGAGGTATTAAATAATGTAGAAGAGAAAATATAGGCATATGTTCGACAGAACGGGAAAATATTTAATCAAGAGGTATGGCTGATGTAAATGGATCGTGCCTAGTGCAACGAAACCGGAATAGGAAGAAAAAACATCCTAAACCAACAGCCAAGGGGCTGACGGGAAAACCAGAGTCCCCGGAGAAAGAAAAACCCTTAGTCAGACGCGGCTGGGCCTGTCTTGTGAAAGGAGAATTCAAACAGATTGAATTTAGAATAAAAATGAAAATAAAAGTAGAAATAAAATAAAAATAAAAAGGCATATGTGCAGCCACAAAGCCAATACCTCCTGGGATGGGAAAATGGTGATAATATGGTCTATTTCAGTAAATCATCATCGAGATAAAACATACATGGACTCAAGGGCACATTAAAAGAAGACAATAGTATGCATAAAATCATCCAAGCAGTTTAAACATAAAGTATACATGAGGAACAAGAAATGTTATACGTATACATTAGAGCGAATACATACGCATACACATACACACCAAGGTAAAAGTACATGCACAGAAAGCCATATCCAGATAAAAGTGCATGAAGTGGCAAGATATTGAATTCAGTTGAGGAAATCTTTATGGTTTGTCATTGAGTCCATGTGGCTTGGGATTCTGTCTTTCCTGTCTATGGTGCTGTTACTGTATAGAAGCCACAGACCTTTCAATAGGATGTTGTTGATTGAGTGGTCCAATTGGTTGAAATGATTTGAGACAGTTTTATCTCTTTGATGTCGGATGTCAGCCAAGTGTTCCTTGAAACGTGTATCAAGGGTACGTCCAGTTTCACCAATGTACATGTACAGTTGAAAACATTTAGTGTAGCTGATCAAATAGACAATGTTATAGGTTTGACAATTAAAATGTTTTGTAATTTTCATGTGCGATTTGGGGCCTCTGACTGTGGTGGCTGAGCACACGAAAGGACATGTCCTGCATTTGGGTTTGTTACATGGAGAGGTTCCTGGAGGTTGGCGGTCAGGTCTTCTGAGTTTGGAAGGGATCAGCAAGTCACGGAGGTTCGTGTCTCGTTTATGGACAATTAAAGGAAGCTGGTCAAAAATGTCAGCTACAGTAGGACTGGACTGTAGAATGTCCCAGTTGGACAAGATGATTTTTTTCACACGGTACATAGAAGGGTGATAGACTAAACTGAGAACTGGACAATCGTCTGTGGCAGCTTTTGGCTCAGAATGGAGAACGTTTGATCTAGAGACAGAGTTGACATTTTTACGGGCTTCATTGATGGTACTCAGTGGGTAATGTCTACGTAGGAAGAATCTGGTCATTTCATCTGCTTTGTCATGGAAGTCATCATCGTTTAAGCACAGGTATCGTAGTCGCAAGAGCTGAGAGTAAGGAATGCTGTTTTTGGTGTTAGAAGAGATGATTGATAGTCCAGATAAGAGTGGGAGTCTGTTGCCTTGTAGCGGACTATAGTAATCAATTTTTCAGATCGAATTGAAAGTTCGATGTCAAGAAAGTTCACGGATGTGTTTGAAATTTCATATGTGAACTTGATGGACGGATGAAAATTTTGAACGTAGTGAATGTATTCTAGGAGTTTGTCGTGACTGAGGGATGTTACACCAATGCCATCATCAATGTATCTTTTATATATTTTTTGGGTTTCTTGTATTGGTGTAGGATTTATTGTTCCAAGAATCCCATGAATAGACAGGCATAGCTGGGGCCCATTTTTATACCCATTGCGAATCCGCTTATTTGTGAAAATGCCTCCTCACCAAATGAAAATGTGTTCGTTATCAAGACCAGTTCTGCCAGTTGGATGAGGGTTGATGTAGACAATGTCTGATCAGGTCTTTTGTCTAGAAAATGTTGGAGAGCTTTTAATCCATCAGAATGAGGTATACTTGTGTACAGAGAGGTGACATCTAAAGTGAACAAGTATTTGGGCTTGAAGGTGTGGTCTTTATTTATCATTTCAATCAGATTCAGCGTGTGGTTAGTATCTTTGATGAAGGTGGGCAAAGACTGGACTATAGGTTGCAAAATGTGGTCAAGAAACTGAGAAATATTTTCAGTTGGGCAATTGCAAGCTGACACAATAGGACGGCCAGGGCTG
>JAPXFY010004710.1:0-7500 GCA_030674185.1 Monoplex corrugatus | reverse complement strand
TTTTTCTCACGTTATATGCTCTGGCTACATCAAGTTCTCGTGTAAACAGCTGGAGGACTTTTTACCTGTCCACTGGCCTGACTGTCTATACATCATCTTTATCATGTTCTGTTCAGTATTTAGACCGTCTGTACATCGTTTATATCAAGTCTTTTTCATTGTTCTGATTATCTGTACATCATCTTCATCAAGTCTTGTTCACTGTTCTGATCGTCTGTACATGTACATCATATTTATCATGTCTTGTTCACTGTTCTTATTGTCTGTACATCATCTTTATCATGTCTTGTTCACTATTCTGATTGTTTGTACATCATCTTTATCATGTCTTGTTCACTGTTCACTGTTCTGATTATCTGTACGTCATATTTGTCACGTCTTGTTCACTGTTCTGATTGTCTGTACATCATCTTTATCATGTCTTGTTCACTGTTCTGATTGTCTGTACATCATCTTTATCATATCTTGTTCACTGTTCTGATTGTCTCTACATCATCTTTATCATGTCTTGTTCACTGTTCTGATTGTCTGTACATCATCTTCATTATGTCTTGTTCACTGTTCTGATTGTCTGTACATCATCTTTATCATGTCTTGTTCACTGTTCTGATTGTCTGTACATCATCTTTATCATGTCATGTTCACTGTTCTGATTGTCTGTACATCATCTTCATCATGTCTTGTTCACTGTTCTGATTGTCTGTACATAATCTTTATCATGTCTTGTTCACTGTTCTGATTGTCTGTACATCATCTTTATCATGTCTTGTTCACTGTTCTGATTGTCTGTACATCATCTTTATCATGTCTTGTTCACTGTTCTGATTGTCTGTACATCATCTTCATCATGTCTTGTTCACTGTTCTGATTGTCTGTACATCATCTTCATCATGTCTTGTTCACTGTTCTGATTGTCTGTACATCATCTTCATCATGTCTTGTTCACTGTTCTGATTATCTGTACATAATCTTTATAATGTCTTGTTCACTGTTCAGATTGTCTGTACATCATCTTTATCATGTCTTGTTCACTGTTCTGATTGTCTGTACATAATCTTTATCATGTCTTGTTCACTGTTCTGATTGTCTGTACATAATCTTTATCATGTCTTGTTCACTGTTCTGATTGTACCTACATAATCTTTATCATGTCTTGTTAACTGTTCTGATTGTCTGTACATCATCTTTATCATGTCTTGTTCACTGTTCTGATTGTCTGTACATAATCTGTATCATGTCTTGTTCATTGTTCTGATTGTCTGTACATCATCTTCACCATGTCTTGTTCACTGTTCTGATTGTCTGTGCATCATCTTTATCATGTCTTGTTCACTGTTCTGATTGTCTGTGCATCATCTTTATCATGTCTTGTTCACTGTTCTGATTGTCTGTACATAATCTTATCATGTCTTGTTCACTGTTCTGATATTCTGTACATCATCTTTATCATGTTCTTGTTTCACTGTTCTGATTGTCTGTACATAATCTTTATCATGTCTTGTTCATTGTTCTGATTGTCTGTACATCATCTTCACCATGTCTTATTTACTGTTCTGATTGTCTGTACATCATCTTTATCATGTCTTGTTCACTGTTCTGATTGTCTGTGCATTATCTTATCATGATCTTGTTCACTGTTCTGATTGTCTGTAATCATCTTTATCATGTCTTGTTTACTGTTCTGATTGTCTGTACATAATCTTTATCATGTCTTGTTCACTGTTCTGATTGTCTGTACATCATCTTCACCATGTCTTGTTCACTGTTCTGATTGTCTGTGCATCATCTTTTCATGTCTTGTTCACTGTTCTGATTGTCTGTGCATCATCTTTATCATGTCTTGTTCACTGTTCTGATTGTCTGTACATATCTTTATCATGTCTTGTTCACTGTTCTGATTGTCTGTACATCATCTTCATTATGTCTTGTTCACTGTTCTGATTGTCTGTACATCATCTTTATCATGTCTTGTTCACTGTTCTGATTGTCTGTACATCATCTTTATCATGTCATGTTCACTGTTCTGATTGTCTGTACATCATCTTCATCATGTCTTGTTCACTGTTCTGATTGTCTGTACATAATCTTTATCATGTCTTGTTCACTGTTCTGATTGTCTGTACATCATCTTTATCATGTCTTGTTCACTGTTCTGATTGTCTGTACATCATCTTTATCATGTCTTGTTCACTGTTCTGATTGTCTGTACATCATCTTCATCATGTCTTGTTCACTGTTCTGATTGTCTGTACATCATCTTCATCATGTCTTGTTCACTGTTCTGATTGTCTGTACATCATCTTCATCATGTCTTGTTCACTGTTCTGATTATCTGTACATAATCTTTATAATGTCTTGTTCACTGTTCGATTGTCTGTACATCATCTTTATCATGTCTTGTTCACTGTTCTGATTGTCTGTACATAATCTTTATCATGTCTTGTTCACTGTTCTGATTGTCTGTACATAATCTTTATCATGTCTTGTTCACTGTTCGATTGTCTGTACATAATCTTTATCATGTCTTGTTCACTGTTCTGATTGTCTGTACATCATCTTTATCATGTCTTGTTCACTGTTCTGATTGTCTGTACATAATCTGTATCATGTCTTGTTCATTGTTCTGATTGTCTGTACATCATCTTCATCCATGTCTTGTTCACTGTTCTGATTTCTGTACATCATCTTTATCATGTCTTGTTCACTGTTCATGATTGTCTGTGTACATCATCTTTATCATGTCTTGTTCACTGTTCTGATTGTCTGTACATAATCTTATCATGTCTTGTTCACTGTTCTGATTGTCTGTACATAATCTTTATCATGTCTTGTTCACTGTTCTGATTGTACCCTGTACATATCTTTATCATGTCTTGTTCACTGTTCTGATTGTCTGTACATCATCTTCATCATGTCTTTTCTACTGTTCTGATTGTCTGTACATCATCTTATCATGTCTTGTTCACTGTTCTGATTGTCTGTCATTATCTTCATCATTCTTGTTCACGTTCTGATTGTCTGTATATCATCTTTTCATGTCTTGTTCTACTGTTCTGATTGTCTGTACATAATCTTTATCATGTCTTGTTCACTGTTCTGATTGTCTGTACATCATCTTCATCATGTCTTGTTCACTGTTCTGATTGTCTGTACATCATCTTTATCATGTCTTGTTCACTGTTCTGATTGTCTGTACATATCTTTATCATGTCTTGTTCACTGTTCTGATTGTCTGTACATAAGCTTTATCATGTCTTGTTCACTGTTCTGATTGTCTGTACATATCTTTATCATGTCTTGTTTCACTGTTCTGATTGTCTGTACATCATCTTTCATCATGTCTTGTTCACTGTTCTGATTGTCTGTGCATCATATCATCTGTTCAGTCATTCTGTAATCTTTTGTTGTTCACTGTTCTGATTGTCTGTACATATCTTATCATGTCTTGTTTCACTGTTCTGATTGTCTGTTCATTATCTTTATCATGTCTTGTTCACTGTTCTGATTGTCTGTACACACTTCATCATCTTTCACTGTTTATTTTCATATCTCATATGTCTTGTTCACTGTTCGATTGTCTGTACATCATCTTCATCATGTCTTGTTACTGTTCTGATTGTCTGTACATCTTCATCATGTCTTGTTCACTGTTCTGATTGTCTGTACATACATCTTTATCATGTCTTGTTCACTGTTCTGATTGTCTGTAATATCTTTCATCATGCTTGTACGTGATGTTCATAACTTCTGTCTTTCTGTTTGATGTCTGTACATCATCTTTATCATGTCTTGTTCACTGTTCTGATTGTCTGTATATCATCTTCATCATGTCTTGTTCTACTGTTCTGATTGTCTGTCATATCATCTTCATCATGTCTTGTTCACTGTTCTGATTGTCTGTACATCATCTTTATCATGTCTTGTTTACTGTTCTGATTGTCTGTATACATCTTCATCATGTCTTGTTTCACTGTTCTGATTGTCTGTATATCATCTTCATCATGTCTTGTTTACTGTTCTGATTGTCTGTACATCATCTTCATCATGTCTTGTTCACTGTTCTGATTGTCTGTACATCATCTTCATCATGTCTTGTTCACTGTTCTGATTGTCTGTAATCATCTTCATCATGTCTTGTTTACTGTTCTGATTGTCTGTATATCATCTTCATCATGTCTTGTTTCACTGTTCTGATTGTCTGTACATCATCTTTATCATGTCTTGTTACTGTTCTGATTGTCTGTATATCATCTTCATCATGTCTTGTTCTACTGTTCGGATTGTCTGTCATATCATCTTCATCATGTCTTGTTTACTGTTCTGATTGTCTGTACATCATCTTTATCATGTCTTGTTTACTGTTCTGATTGTCTGTATACATCTTCATCATGTCTTGTTTACTGTTCTGATTGTCTGTATATCATCTTCATCATGTCTTGTTCTACTGTTCTGATTGTCTGTACATCATCTTCATCATGTCTTGTTCACTGTTCTGATTGTCTGTACATCATCTTCATCATGTCTTGTTCACTGTTCTGATTGTCTGTATATCATCTTCATCATGTCTTGTTTACTGTTCTGATTGTCTGTATATCATCTTTATCATGTCTTGTTTACTGTTCTGATTGTCTGTATATCATCTTCATCATGTCTTGTTCACTGTTCTGATTGTCTGTATATCATCTTCATCATGTCTTGTCTACTGTTCTGATTATTTGTACATCATCTTCATCATGTTTTCTTTCCCAGCAAACTAGAATCTGGGCAAAGAGCAGCTAGCTGAAGGACGTCCTCTTTTGCCAGTAAACCCACATTTAAACACTTACGTACATGTTCCAGCATCTTCTCACTGGGCCACGTACGCATCTGCTGATTTAGATTGGTCATCACTTTTTCGATCCTTTTTCGTTCCTCGTGTCTGGCTCGTCTTTGCAACAAAGTGTTCAACGTGTACAGAAAGGGGTTGAGTGCTGAGTTAAGAGGCAGGACAAAGACACCAGCCCACACGTTGACAAGGTCGGAGATGTGTGTACCTTGGGCAGCCAGCAGTCCCATCAGGCCAATAGGAAACCAGCAACAAAAATCAGTGATTACAATCAGAAACAGACGTTGTGCAATAGTGATGTCTTGACTGCGGCTGTCTTTTTGCAGACCTTTAGATGACTGGCGAATGGTATGATAGATCATCACCTGGCCAACTCCAATGACAGTGGAAATGACAAAGTTGAGAATGATAAAGACACCAAAGGCATACTGCTGACCTGGAAACTGACGTCGTGTGATAGGCAGAGGTACACAGATGCTGTTCTGACTGTAGAACTGCCAGTGAGACACAAAGAGAGGCAAGGTGGCCAGCACAACAGCAGCCCCCCAAGTAATGCAACAGGCCACGGATGCTGACAATTTTGAAAAACGTAGATGTACACTGAAAGGAAATCGTAACAGGAGAAAGCGGTCTATGGTGATGAGACAGATGACGAAAGCTGACATTTCACTGGACACTATGGCCAAAAAGCCTGCAATTTTACACACCTCAGTGTGTCTCCATTGTTTTCCCTTCAAGACAAAGATACCACGGAAAGTCATGTCTGCCACTCCAATAATGGCCATGTAAACTCCCATAAGGAAATCAGAAACACTGAGGTTGATGACCATGACCTTGTATGCTAGAGAGGTGCCCTGCTGTTCTATGAAGGTCCTGTAGACCCACACCCCTACATTGCCTACCAGAGCCATGGTAGACAAGATCCAGAGCAACACACGCAGGAAGTCAGATTTGAGAAGGTCACTACATGACGACAGTTCATCCACAGGGGCATGGCATTCGGCCAGCTGTGTCATGTGGAAATGATGGCAGCATAACTTGAGATTGTCAGTGTACAACACCCGTACAGAGGAGCCAAACACTTTAGTCTGCACTGTGTCCACTGGGTTGTGACGAATATCTAAAACAGAAATCTGTGTAGACCCTGTTAGTCCCTTAGTCATGATCGTGTCTAGTCCCATGTCCATCATCACCAGACTCTTTAAAGTCACAAAAGCAGTTCTGTGCACAAAGTTGGAAAAATCAGGATCCATCAGTTTGGACAAGGGGTTAAAGGACAGATTGAGGTGTAACAACTCGGACAGATGGCTCAGTTTCAGAAAGTCAAAACTGTGGATAGAGTTATGACTGACATCCAGAATACGGAGCTGGTTTAAAGAGCTGAGCTCCACTTCCATCATATCACAGGATGACAAGTTCAGGTACTGAAGGTATGTCAGGAATTCACTGCCCTGTAAATCAGGGTTGGTTGATCCAGACAGATCGAGATAACGTAGCTGGAAATATGCCTGGTAGTCAAACCCTGACGAACAACGGAATGCTTGACCTTCACATACACACTGATCTGGACAATGTTCCTGTCCACAGTAACGTTCATCTTCATTAAAAGGGCAGTGGTTGACCCCATCACAGAAGTAGACAGGATGAAGACAGTTACCGGTCATCCAACATCGAAAGAAACCAGGGCATCTTAGATCAACGATGTTTTCATCCTCTCCAAAAGGACAGTCGATAATCCCGTTGTTCAAGAGGTAGGTGGGGATACAGAAACCTTGTACACACTGGAAGTGTGTCTCTGGACAATCCTCTTGTCCTTTCTTGAGTTCTTCTGCTGTGGACAGACCCAAGCCATCCATGTGCACCACTGCTGGTGGGTAGATACTCTGGGGATGATTCCAGCTCTCTGAATAGGGAAGGAAAACTTTATTTCAACTCACATTGCTTTGTGTTCAGCGACGCCCTAACTTTAGAGTTTAGAACACGACACCAACGTATGAAGACAACATGCACGCCTGCGGTAGATTTGAAAACATTTCTTTCTTGTGCAAAAAGATGTGCAATCTGTATTAATACTCGTTCGTATAAAAATCATTAAATTTAAAGAGGAGTAAGATTTGGATAAGACTAGTTACATGAATGGAATATTGAGATACACACACAAACCACACACACACACACACACACACACACACACACACACACACACACACACACACACATACACACGCGCACACACAAATACACATACATACACATACACACATGCACGCACACATAAACACACACAACACTTACACACACACACACATACACACACATAAACACACACTTAAATACACATACACATATATATACACACACTTACACACACAAATACACACATACACACACATACACACACTTATACACACACACATATACACACACAAACACACACACAAACACACACACACACACACAAACACACACAAACACACACAAACACACACAAACACACACACACAAACACACACAAACACACACACACAAACACACACACACACACACACACACACACACACATACACACAGGGTAGCATTACACCTCTCAGGTCATTCCACCCACCAAGCAAAGGAATCCCAAACACTTGCATTTCACATATGCTGATGGAAACGTCCATGGTGTGCATCACAAG
>JAPXFY010004709.1:15000-17098 GCA_030674185.1 Monoplex corrugatus | reverse complement strand
AAGCCTAATGGACCACCTGATGGACCAGCCCATTCTGTCTGATGTAAAGACAGACCTTTGTGAACCAGCCTAAGGGACACCCATTCTGTCTGCTGCAGAAGACTGTGTGGACAGTTATTACATGGTAGTATAGCCTGTTAGACGTCGCCTTCAGACCTGGCAACTCTGACTTCAGTCCTGTAGTTTTCTGTAGACGTTATCCCACTCACAGCTCACGGCCACATTACCTTTACCTGTCCTGTGAGTGCAGGGGGTATAGGGCTTTACGTGGTCCTTGTCCACCTGACGGCTCCGTCACAGGACATACAGGTATTTTGTACGTGTGGCTTGGCCTACCACCCAGCCATAATGATCCTGAAAGAAATCCATCACCAGTTGGCCCGGCACGGCTTATTCGTTCTGCCAAGCCTGGCTTATATAGCAGTTTACCTCCATATCTGAAGGTCATCAGCCGGCCATCTTGCCACTCGCTGGTAGGCCCCAGTAGTGTGTGTGTGTCGACTCACAACTCAGACCCCCACGTATTGCCCAGAGACCCCCCCCCCCCCCCCCATACAGGACTGTAAGACAGACACAGACTGTTGTTGTCATCACGCAATGTCCAACCAGTGTCATGTCGCACAGTGTGTCGGTCACTGATGATGGATCGGTTTGTTTGTCTCCTTAACTAGACCACAACCCCCCCCCCCCTTTACTCTCCCCCTCCCTCTCCCTCCCCCCCCCCCCCCTATCACAGACGACAACGGACGTGTCTGATACGCTATTACTTCCTCGGCTTTGCGTGAGGGAGTGGATTATGTCCACCACCATTATCCACAACTACCACCACCACCATCCCATCCCTGCACCCCTATCCCTTCCCTCCCTGCCCTTGTCACTCTTCCAAGACACTTCTCCACCCATCTCCCCCCCCATCCCTTGTCTGCACCGTACCCACCACTTCTGGATCAAGGTTACAGTGGTCCAGTAGCCCAGTGGTTAGAGCGACATGCTCACAACTCAAGGGTTGTGGGTTCAAGCCTCCAGCTGGCCGTTTTTTTAAATTCTTATACAACTGTGGGTCCAAGATCTGATATCTCGAGTTCAATCCTAGCCTGCAACAGCCGCCTGTTCACTGCCCATCTTATTGTTTCCATCGTTCTGGTGGTGTCAGCTTACTGTTTGATAGGTCAGCTGGCCTGTCGACTGTTCATCTTAATGTTTCCATCATTCTGGTGGTGTCAGTTTACTGGTTCATAGGTCCACTGGCCTGTTGGCTCCCTATCTTAATGTTTTCCATCATTCTGGTGGTGTCAGCTTACTGTGTCATAGGTCCACTGGCCTGTTGGCTGTCCATCTTAATGTTTCCATCATTCTGGTGGTATCAGCTTACTGTTTTATAGGTCCACTGGTCTGTTGGCTGCCCATCTTAATGTTTCCATCATTCTGGTGGTGTCAGTTTAGTGTTTCATGGGTCCACTGGCCTGTTGGCTGCCCATCCTATTGTTTCCATCATTCTGGTGGTGTCAGCTTACTGTTTTATAGGTCCACTGGTCTGTTGGCTGCCCATCTTAATGTTTCCATCATTCTGGTGATGTCAGCTTACTGTGTTATAGGTCCACTGGTCTGTTGGCTGCCCATCTTAATGTTTCCATCATTCTGGTGGTGTCAGTTTAGTGTTTCATGGGTCCACTGGCCTGTTGGCTGCCCATCCTATTGTTTCCATCATTCTGGTGGTGTCAGCTTTGGTGTTTCATGGGTCCACTGGCCTGTTGGCTGCCCATCCTATTGTTTCCATCATTCTGGTGGTGTCAGCTTACTGTTTCATGGGTCCACTGACCTGTTGGCTGCCCATCCTATTGTTTCCATCGTTCTGGTGGTGTCAGCTTACTGTTTCATGGGTCACTGGCCTGTTTGACTGCCCATCCTATTGTTTCCATCATTCTGCTGGAGTCAGCTTACTGTTTTATAGATCCCTTCTCCCTCTCCCCTTTACAAGACCTTGAACGAACTGTAAACTCCACTTCTGTCTGTCTGGTGGCCAACTGTCGTCTGCTTGGCCTGGAGCAGAACTGCCGCCTTGGCTGCATGGGTCCAACCTCTGATTGGGAAAAAAAAC
>JAPXFY010004709.1:0-10000 GCA_030674185.1 Monoplex corrugatus | reverse complement strand
ACACACACAACACACACACATACCATACAACACACATACATACCACACAAACACACAACACACACACACACATACCATACAACACACATACCACAACACACATCACCAATACAACACACATACACACACACTACCATACAACACACATACACAACACACACATACATACAACACACATACACAACACACACCACACAAACCATACACACACACACACAACCATACAACACACACATACACACAACACATACATACACACACACACACATACCACATACACACACACACACACACAACCATACAACACAACATACACAACAACAACATACAACACACACACATACACACAACACAAAATACACACACCACTACATACAACACACACACACACAACCATAACACACACATCCACACACACACATACCACACAACACACACACAACACACAACAACACACATACACCACAACACACACATACCACCAACACACATACAACACACATACATACAACACACATACACCACACATACATACAACACACACACATACCACACAACACACACACAACACACATACCAACAACACACACATACCATACAACACACAACATACACACAACACACAACACACACACACACACACATACCAACACACACATCACACCAACAACAACAACAACACACATACACACACACAATACCATACAACACACAACACACAACCACACAACACACACACACACACACACACAACACCATACAACACACATACAACACACATACATACAACACACACAACACACACATACCATACAAACACACACACCCACATACCAACAACACACAACACACACACACACACACACATACCATAACAACACACACATACACACACACACATACAACACACACATAAACACACATACACACACAACAACACACACCATACACACCAAAACATACCATACAACACACAAACACACACAACCATACAACACACACACAAACCAACAACACACATACACACACACATCCATACAACACACATACACACACACATACCAACAACACACACACATACCATACAACACACATACACACACACAACAACACACATACACACACACACACATACCATACAACACACATACCACACACATACCATACAACACACACACATACCATACAACACACATACATACACACATACCACACAACACACATACAACACACACACGCAAACATACACACACACACACACACACACACACACACACACACACACACACACACACACACACACACACAGAGTCGCTCTCGTATCAACCGCGGAGACTGTGTTATTGCAACAGACAAGAAGTGACAGAAAGACAGGCCTTCTGGGCACGTTAAACATCCCATGGGAATTTGATGCTGCCGGCTATTGCCCTTTGGCTGATGTCAAGATGGATGATTCACACACTGAATAGGGAGACTGCATACCATGCTGCAGAATGGCAACAATGATAACAATGACAACAATGGTAACAATGACAACAATGATAACAATGACAACAATGATAACAATGATAACAATGACAACAATGATAATAATGACAACAATGACAATAATGACAACAATGGTAATAATGACAACAATGATAATAATGACAACAATGATAACAATGACAACAATGATAACAATGACAACAATGACAACAATGGTAACAATGACAACAATGGTAACAATGACAACAATGGTAACAATGACAACAATGGTAACAATGACAACAACGGTAATAATGGCAACAATGATAACAATGATAATGACAACAATGATAACAATGACAACAATGGTAATAATGATAACAATGATAACAATGGTAATAATGACAACAATGACAACAATGACAACAACGGTAATAATGACAACAATGACAACAATGATAACAATGGTAATAATGACAACAATGACAACAATGATAACAATGATAACAATGATAATAATGACAACAATGGTAATAATGACAACAATGACAACAATGATAACAATGATAACAATGGTAATAATGACAACAATGACAACAATGATCATGATGTCAACAATGGTAATAATGACAACAATTATAACAATGACAACAACGGTAATAATGGCAACAATGACAACAATGATAACAATGATAACAATGGTAATAATGACAACAATGACAACAATGATCATGATGTCAACAATGGTAATAATGACAACAATTATAACAATGACAACAACGGTAATAATGGCAACAATGATAACAATGACAACAATGACAACAATGGTAATAATGACAACAACGGTAATAATATCAACAATGATAATAACGACAACGATAAGAATGGCAACAATGAAATAATGGCAACAACGATAACAATGACAAGAATGGTAATAATGGCAACAATGATAGTAATGGCAATAATAATATAATGGCAACGGTGATGATAATGGCAAGAATGACACTAAGGCGATTATAACATTGATGATACATGCGATAGCGATAATAATGGCAACACATAATAATGGCAACAGTGAAAATAATGGCAACACTGATTAATAATGGCAACAGAGATAATAATGGCAAAACTGATTAATAATGGCAACAATGACTATAATGGCAAAACTAATAATAATGGCAACAATGATAATAATGGTAAAACTGATAATAATGGCAACAGTGATAATAATGCCAACACTGATAATAATGGCAACAATGATAAGAGTGGCAACACAGACAGACAGACAGACACAGACAGAGATATACTCACACACATATTCAACACACATACGCTCACACACATATACATACACACACGTACACAAACACACATGCACACACACACACACACACACACACACACACACACACACACACACACACACCACACACACACACACACACACACACACAAACACAGTCCTGTCTGAAAGTAAAGTTAACCAGAAACGTTAACCATGTACTGGTCAGTCAGTATCAGTCAGCTGTCTGTCTGTAAATAAACCACACAACAGGCGCCTGTGACTTCACTCTGACTTTATAACGTGTTCACAGAGTGGATGTCTATATATATTAACCACACAACAGGCGCCTGTTAATTCATTCTGACTTTATAACGTGTTCACAGAGTGGATGTCTATATATTAACCACACAACAGGCGCCTGTGACTTCATTCTGACTTTATAACGTGTTCACGGAGGGGACTGTTAATCTTTTTTTTTTATTCTTTTTTTTTAGGTTTTTAGGTCTCAAGACCTGGACAGCTCATGGGTTTTATGTGCAGGCTTAAGGCTTGTGCCACGGTCACCATTACACGCGGCACCTGTGACGTTAGTGCCTATGGAATTCGTTCCGAGCGCGGAGACGTCATCTTGAAAAACTGAAACTGAAACTGTTCATTTCTTTAACATGATGACCATCACAGACGATTTCAAGACTATTTCTCTTGTCGGGGAAAAGTGATCCAGACGAAAGACAATGCCTGAATTTCTGGCAAGTTGTTTATCAGGACGGAAGAATCAAAGCCTTGACCAGCTGACCGGGTAGGGACCACAAGCCATCAACAGGTAGAAACAGGTCGGTGTCGCTGCAGGTGGCCAGATCTGGAAGACAGGTGACGAGCCAACATGGCGGGTCTTGGACATGAAGAGTTTGATGTGTTCACGGGTGAGTGAACAACTAGCTGGTCAACTGACTCACACTGACAATGGAAACAGTTGATGTGTTCAGGGGTGAGTGAACAACTGACAGGTGGACTGACAGGTTGACAAACGGTTTGACGCTTCACTGACGTCTGATCCCTGCGTGACCTTGACAGTGTGAGGTCAGAGAAATCTGCGAGGGTCTGTAAGTCGACGTGGCATTTCAAACCTGTTGAGTGGCAGTGAGACAAGTGAACAAGAAGCAGTGAGAGTGCTGGATAGGACCCAGAGCATTAATGCCTCACCACTGACCAGTCAGTCACCCCCCCCCATCTCCCCACTCCACATGATAGCTGTTTAACCCATTCCGACCCAGTCATCTGTTACCTGGGTTACAAGCCATTGGCAAGGTGGTTACAAGCCAATGGCAAGGTGGGTTACAAGCCAACGGCAAGGTGGGTTACAAGCCAACGGTAAGGTGGGTTACAAGCCATTGGCAAGGTGGGTTACAAGCCAACGGCAAGGTGGGTTACAAGCCAATGGCAAGGTGGGTTACAAGCCAACGGCAAGGTGGGTTACAAGCCAACGGCAAGGTGGGTTACAAGCCAATGGCAAGGTTACAAGCCAATGGCAAGGTGGGTTACAAGCCAATGGCAAGGTGGGTTACACGCCAATGGCAAGGTGGGTTACAAGCCAGTGGCAAGGTGGGTTACAAGCCAATGGCAAGATGGGTTACAAGCCAATGGCAAGGTGGGTTACAAGCCAATGGCAAGGTGGGTTACAAGCCAATGGCAAGGTGGGTTACAAGCCAATGGCAAGGTGGGTTACAAGCCAATGGCAGGGTGGGTTACAAGCCAAAGGCAAGGTGGGTTACAAGCCAATGGCAAGGTGGGTTACAAGCCAAAGGCAAGGTGGGTTACAAGCCAATGGCAAGGTGGGTTACAAGCCAATGGCAAGGTGGGTTACAAGCCAATGGCAAGGTGGGTTACAAGCCAAAGGCAAGGTGGGCAGACGACAAACCCAGGGACATAATCACGCCACACGTGACAACCAGGTCCAGCCTGGTCACCAGACCAAAAGAGAATGGAAGACCCCTCTCTTGCCTGACTTTCGGCCTTCATCTCTCTACTGGGCAGCCCGCCCTGCCGCCGGATGGCACAGCTGTCAGATCTCCCCCCCCCCCCTGACTACACTCCCCACACTTAACTGTCGGAATCTCCCAACGTTGTTTACCACAACCACAGGGGTGATGGTAGGGGTGGTGGTGGTGGTGGTAGGTGGGGATGCGTACGGCCGCAAAAATGGCCAGGCGTGATGCTCCAGACACAGGTCACTTAGCTTTTCATCTAAGTATGCCATGGCCCCCAAGGGATGCCAAGTTTGCCAAACAGACACTAGGACAATCCCCCCATAACAATTATCTGCCCCTTGTTGGCACCGTCAGCAGTGTATTGCATGCTGCATGACATTAGCAAGGTAACATTTCTTAGCAGAGTCACAGCATTGGAATGCACAACCTACTCAACAACAACAAAAAGAAAAACAAATGAAAAAGGCGTCTATCCATATCTGTTTCAAAAGTCATTCTGATTCACACACACAATTAAAACAGTCAAATTCTAGCTCTGATGAATAATGTGTTGTCTATCTTATATTGTTGATAACAAAAATCGAAACCATACATGGTCATGCACAACGTACCAACAAGAAAGCAGGTGTATAAAGCATGAAGGATCTATACTTTTTCTGTTACTACTACTACTACTTCTACTGCCTAAGCCATGCATGTTCCATCGTCATAGTATTTCAGTCGTTCTGACGCGTGCCTGTAGAACACGCAATCCTAATGTCCATAAATGAGGTCTAAAATCGTGCTGTGACTTTCTATTTGTGGGTGTGATGACTGAAACTTGAACCACGCCTATCTAACCTTGTACACATACCTTTATAAGATTCTAAAGATTTATCCAGAAAAAAATGAGAGAAAAATGCAAAATTAGTATCATTCATTTGGACGCATTTTTCCCAGTACCCACCAAAGTCAATGGCAGTGGGCAGGAACAGGGAAAAACAAACGGCCACACTCATTATCAGATTGATATGATCTTGTACATGGCCAATAAAGATCTTTCCCTGAGGAAAAACAAACGGCACACCATTATAACAGATTGATAGATCTTGTACACTGGCCAATGAAAGATCTTTCCCTGAGGAAAAACGAATGGCCAAGTGTCATTCAATTGTTCATATGTAGGAGACAGGCTGATTTTATCAGTACATTACAACAAGTGCTTTCTGTATCTTAGACGGACAGACAACCATCACCTAAACAGACCACATTGTACTTCAACCATTTAACTAAGGTCGCAATGAAATCAAATGACTCTAAGATACCTAATAACAGCCACAGTATTTCAACTGATACTAAAGGACGCAATTTTACTTTTAAAATTGATGATAATGTCATTCTATTTACACATAAAATTGATCTTCAAGTATAACACAGACATATTCATAATACACATTCTGATCTGATCTGTCCCCTTTCCAACCAACAGAAAAAGAAACCCTGAACAATGAAGTGCAGCAGTGAAGCACACTGCATATAGACAGACACTGACCATAAAACAGGGAGGGAAGACAGACACTGACCATAAAACAGGGAAGACAGACACTGACCATAAAAACAGGAAGGGGAAGACAGACACTGACCATAAAACAGGGAAGACAGACACTGACCATAAAACAGGGAACACAGACACTGACCATAAAACAGGAAAGACAGACACTGACCATAAAACAGGGAAGACAGACACTGAACATAAAACAGGAAAGACAGACACTGACCATAAAACAGGGAAGGGGAAGACAGACACTGACCATAAAACAGGGAAGACAGACATTGACCATAAAACATGGAAGACAAACACTGACCATAAAACAGGGAAGACAGACACTGACCATAAAACAGGGAAGACAGACATTGACCATAAAACAGGGAAGACAGACACTGACCATAAAACAGGGAAGACAGACATTGACCATAAAACAGGGAAGGGGAAGACAGACACTGACCATAAAACAGGGAAGACAGACACTGACCATAAAACAGGGAAGACAGACACTGACCATAAAACAGGGAAGACAGACACTGATCATAAAACAGGGAAGACAGACACTGACCATAAAACAGGGAAGACAGACACTGACCATAAAACAGGGAAGACAGACACTGACCATAAAACAGGGAAGACAGACACTCATCATAAAACAGGGAAGGGAAGACAGACACTGACCATAAAACAGGGAAGACAGACACTGACCATAAAACAGGGAAGGGAAGACAGACACTGACCATAAAACAGGAAAGACAGACACTGACCATAAAACAGGGAAGACAGACACTGACCATAAAACAGGGAAGACAGACACTGACCATAAAACAGGGAAGGGAAGACACACTGACCATAAAACAGGGAAGGGAAGACAGACACTGACCATAAAACAGGAAAGACAGACACTGACCATAAAACAGGGAAGACAGACACTGACCATAAAACAGGGAAGACAGACACTGACCATAAAACAGGGAAGGGAAGACAGACACTGACCATAAAACAGGAAGGGAAGACAGACACTGACCATAAAACAGGAAAGGGAAGACAGACACTGACCATAAAACAGGGAAGGGGAAGACAGACACTGACCATAAAACAGGGAAGGGGAAGACAGACACTGACCATAAAACAGGGAAAGGGAAGACAGACACTGACCATAAAACAGGGAAAGGGAAGACAGACACTGACCATAAAACAGGAAAGGGAAGACAGACACTGACCATAAAACAGGAAAGGGAAGACAGACACTGACCATAAAACAGGGAAGACAGACACTGACCATAAAACAGGGAAGGGAAGACAGACACTGACCATAAAACAGGGAAAGGGAAGACAGACACTGACCATAAAAACAGGGAAGGGGAAGACAGACACTGACCATAAAACAGGGAAGAGGAAGACAGACACTGACCATAAAACAGGGAAAGGGAAGACAGACACTGACCATAAAACAGGGAAGAGGAAGACAGACACTGACCATAAAACAGGGGAGGGAAGACAGACACTGAACATAAAACAGGGAAGATAGACACTGACCATAAAAAAGGGAAGGGGAAGACAGACACTGACCATAAAACAGGGAAGACAGACACTGACCATAAAACAGGAAAGACAGACACTGACCATAAAACAGGAAAGACAGACACTGACCATAAAACAGGAAAGACAGACACTGACCATATAACAGGAAAGACAGACACTGACCATAAAACAGGGAAGGGGAAGACAGACACTGACCATAAAAAAGAGAGGGGAAGACAGACATTGACCATAAAACAGGGAAGACAGACACTGACCATAAAACAGGGAAGACAGACACTGACCATAAAACAGGAAAGACAGACACTGACCATAAAACAGGGAAGGGGAAGACAGACACTGACCATAAAACAGGGAAGACAGACACTGACCATAAAACAGGGAAGACAGACACTGACCATAAAACAGGAAAGACAGACACTGACCATAAAACAGGAAAGACAGACACTGACCATAAAACAGGGAAGACAGACACTGACCATAAAACAGGGAAGACAGACACTGACCATAAAACAGGGAAGGGGAAGACAGACACTGACCATAAAACAGGGAAGACAGACACTGACCATAAAACAGGGAAGACAGACACTGACCATAAAACAGGAAAGACAGACACTGACCATAAAACAGGGAAGACAGACACTGAACATAAAAACAGGAAAGACAGACACTGACCATAAAACAGGGAAGGGGAAGACAGACACTGACCATAAAACAGGGAAGACAGACATTGACCATAAAACAGGGAAGACAAACACTGACCATAAAACAGGGAAGACAGACACTGACCATAAAACAGGGAAGACAGACATTGACCATAAAACAGGGAAGACAGACACTGACCATAAAACAGGGAAGACAGACATTGACCATAAAACAGGGAAGGGGAAGACAGACACTGACCATAAAACAGGGAAGACAGACACTGACCATAAAACAGGGAAGACAGACACTGACCATAAAACAGGGAAGACAGACACTGATCATAAAACAGGGAAGACAGACACTGACCATAAAACAGGGAAGACAGACACTGACCATAAAACAGGGAAGACAGACACTGACCATAAAACAGGGAAGACAGACACTCATCATAAAACAGGGAAGGGAAGACAGACACTGACCATAAAACAGGGAAGACAGACACTGACCATAAAACAGGGAAGGGAAGACAGACACTGACCATAAAACAGGAAAGACAGACACTGACCATAAAACAGGGAAGACAGACACTGACCATAAAACAGGGAAGACAGACACTGACCATAAAACAGGGAAGGGAAGACACTGACCATAAAACAGGAAGGGAAGACAGACACTGACCATAAAACAGGAAAGACAGACACTGACCATAAAACAGGGAAGACAGACACTGACCATAAAACAGGGAAGACAGACACTGACCATAAAACAGGGAAGGGAAGACAGACACTGACCATAAAACAGGAAGGGAAGACAGACACTGACCATAAAACAGGGAAGGGAAGACAGACACTGACCATAAAACAGGGAAGGGGAAGACAGACACTGACCATAAAACAGGGAAGGGGAAGACAGACACTGACCATAAAACAGGGAAAGGGAAGACAGACACTGACCATAAAACAGGGAAAGGGAAGACAGACACTGACCATAAAACAGGAAAGGGAAGACAGACACTGACCATAAAACAGGAAAGGGAAGACAGACACTGACCATAAAACAGGGAAGACAGACACTGACCATAAAACAGGGAAGGGAAGACAGACACTGACCATAAAACAGGGAAAGGGAAGACAGACACTGACCATAAAAACAGGGAAGGGGAAGACAGACACTGACCATAAAACAGGGAAGGGGAAGACAGACACTGACCATAAAACAGGGAAGGGGAAGACAGACACTGACCATAAAACAGGGAAAGGGAAGACAGACACTGACCATAAAACAGGGAAGGGGAAGACAGACACTGACCATAAAACAGGGAAGGGGAAGACAGACACTGACCATAAAACAGGGAAGGGAAGACAGACACTGACCATAAACAGGGAAGGGAAGACAGACACTGACCATAAAACAGGGAAAGGGAAGACAGACAGCCCCAACAATGACACATTTACAACCTGCCCTCTAACACATTACAGGGATATTAACAACATGGTCAAAACACACTGCACACTCTTTTAACGGCCAGAAGAGACAGAGAGCGAGGAG
>JAPXFY010004708.1:10000-17100 GCA_030674185.1 Monoplex corrugatus | reverse complement strand
CAAACCAAACAAAAAAAAAAAAAAAAAAATCCCGTCATGCAAACTAACAGCAAAGGGCACATCAGAAATAGCCAACAGAATCGCAGCCAAGCCAAAACAGCATTCAAGAAGATGAAAAGAGTTCTTACCAACAAAAGCCTATCAAATAACATCAGGAAGAGAGTTCTTATATGTTATTTAGGACCGATACTGTTATATGGCTGTGAGGCGTGGACAGTCAACATGCACAGCCAAAACAAGATTGAGGCAGCCAAAATGTGGTTTCCAAAATGAATGTTGAGAATTCCATAGACAGCAAAGAAAACAAATGAGACAGTCTCAATGGAGGCAGACACAAGAAGATCCTTGATATAGAAGATTTGGAAACGACAAGCAACATTTATAAGACATTTTATGAGGATAGGGGAATTAGAGCACTTGGTCACAACATGAAAACTGGAGGGAAAGGGAACATCAGGTGACCCAGGGAGAAAATATTGAACGGACTTGAAGGGTTGCTGAGGACAGAGAGGTTGGAAAATGTGCTTGCAGCGACAAGGCATAGATTCGTATGGAGGTCCATGATCGCCAACGCCATGGAGTAGGGCACATGATGATGTTGATAATGATGATGATATAAATATATATATACATGTACACGTTCGGTCCACACAAACCATCTAGACGCTGGACATGGCACAGCCCAGGAGAAAAATACCACAGTCAGATCGACTACATCATGGTTAAAAGACGCTTCCAGTCAAGTGTTAACATCGCAAAGAGCAGGAGCTTTCCAGGAGCCGACATTGGAAGCGATCATGAGCTTGTAATGATGACCTTCAAACTCCGCCTCCAGAGGATGAAGAAACAGGGCAACATAAGAATTAAGTTCAATCTTGAGAAGCTCAAAGACCCCAACATAGTTGAAAACTTCCAAGCAACGATAGGAGGGAAGTTTGCTCCTCTCTTCGTCCTTGACAATGTGGACACCGAAGTAGACACTCTGATCAACAACTTCAACACTGCCGTGACCGAAGCAGCCAACGACATCCTTGGAAAACACCAACCAACAAAGATGCCCTGGGTCACGGAAGAAGTACTAAAGCTGAGCGACAAACGCAGAGAACTAAAGCAAAAGAAGAGTACGGATGAAGGTGCTAAACTATACAGAAAAGCCAACCAACAAGTTAAAGAAGGCATGAGGAAAGCAAAGGAAACATGGATTGAAGAACAATGCCAAGATATCGAAGCAAACCTGCAGAAAAATAACAGCAAAAAAGCCTACCAGCTTGTGAAAGGACTAGCAAGCTCAAAACAAGGCAGAACCACTACCATACAGAACAAAGCAGGGAAATGTCTCACAGAAGATCAAGAGATTCTGCAGAGGTGGACAGAGTACTGCTCCGAATTATACACACACACAACAGCAGGAGATCCCAAGGTGCTAGACGTTCCTCCACCAACCAACAACGACAGCTACCCCATCGTGCGAGAAGAAGTTGAAGCTGCAGTAAAATCATTGAAGAAAGGCAAGTCGGCAGGAATGGACAACATTCCCTCAGAACTGGTCCAGGCAGGAGGAGAGGCCATGATAGATTTGTTACTCATCATCTGCAATAAGATCTGGCGGACAGGTGAGTGGCCAACACCTTGGACCCAGTCCCTGATCATCACTCTCCCGAAGAAAGGCAACCTACAACTATGCCAAAACTACCGTACCATCAGCCTGATCAGCCATCCAAGTAAGGTCATGCTAAAAATCCTTCTGAGTAGACTGAAGCCACAAGCTGAGGAGATAATAAAAGAAGAGCAGGCAGGTTTCAGACCAGGAAGAAGTACCACAGAGCAAATTTTCAACCTCAGATTGCTCTGTGAGAAATACCTGCAACACCAGCAAGGCCTTTACCACGTCTTCGTGGACTTCAAGAAGGCATTCGACAGAGTTTGGCACGCAGCCTTGTGGGCAACCATGAGGCTGTACAACATCAATGCCAACCTGATCAGAACCATAGAATGCCTCTACGAAAAGGCGACCAGTGCAGTCTACCATGACAACAACATAGGCGAATGGTTCCGAACCACAGTTGGAGTACGCCAAGGATGCCTGCTCTCCCCCACTCTCTTCAACATCTTCTTAGAGAGAATAATGGCTGACGCACTTGAAGACCACGAGGGAACAGTCAGCATCGGAGGTAGAACAATCACAAACTTGCGTTTTGCCGACGACATTGACGGACTAGCTGGGCAAGAGCAAGAGCTAGTCAGCTTGATAAAACATCTTGATGAGGCCTCCACAGCATATGGCATGCAGATCAGTGCAGAGAAAACCCAGTTGATGACAAATAATACCAATGGCATCAGCACTGACATTACCATAGACAACAAGAAACTTGAGACCGTCCATAGATTTAAATATCTGGGAGCTATAGTATCAGATGAAGGATCTAAGCCCGAAGTACTTTCCAGGATTGCCCAGACCACAGCTGCAATGACCAAGCTAAAAGTCATCTGGAACGACAAGAATATCGCAATTGGCTCCAAGATCAGACTGATGCGTTCCCTGGTCATGTCAATATTTTTGTATGCATGCGAAACATGGACCATAACAGCAGACATTGAAAGAAGGATACAGGCAATGGAGATGAGATGCTTCCGCAAACTCCTTGGTATCTCGTACAAAGATCATATAACCAATAAGGAAGTGAAAACCCGAATCGAAAACGCCATCGGGCCGTATGAAGACCTCCTGACCTCAGTGAAAAGACGCAAACTGAGGTGGTACGGGCACGTCACACGATCATCTGGACTGGCCAAGACCGTCTTGCAGGGAACAGTTCAGGGAGGGAGACGAAGAGGCAGACAGAGATAAAGATGGGAAGACAATATCAGAGAGTGGACTGGCCTTGAATGGAATATCATTCTGCGGAAAGCTGAGGACCGTGAGGAGTGGAGGAAGTTGGTTGCAAAATCTTCAGTGGTGCCCCAACGGTCAACCAGACTATGGGACTGATGATGATGATGATACATATATTTACATATACATATAGATAGATACATCACTCTCTCTCTCTCTCTCTCTCTCTCTCTCTCTATATATATATATATATATATATATATATATGCATATATATGTATATGTATATGTATGTATGTATATATATATATATATATATATATATGTATGTATATATAGATAAAGATAGATCGATAGACAGACGTGTACACACACACACAGATATGTATATATATATATATATATATATATATATATATATATATACATATATATACATATGTATACACACACACATATATGTGTGTGTGTGTATGTGTATGTGTGTATCTGAGTGTGTACATATGTATGTATGTATGCATGTTTGTGTGTATGTATGTATGTATGTATGTCAGGATGTATGTGTGCGTGTGTGTGTGTTCATGCTTGTGTTTGTATAAATATCGGCGTGTGTGCATGCGCATGTGTGTGTGTGTATGTATGTATGTATGTATGCACGTATGTATGTATGTATGTATGTATGTATGTATGTATGTATGTATGTATGTGTGCATGTATGTATGTATGTATTTATGTATGTATGTATGTATGTATGTATGTAGGTAGGTAGGTAGGTAGGTATATGCACGTATGAGTGCGTGTATGCGAGCTTGCGCATGGAAGTGTGCGTATGTATGTATGTGTGTGGGCATGCATTTGTTTGTGTGTGTGTGTGTGTATGTATATGTGTGCATGCCTGCTTGTGCATACATGTATATGTGCTTGTGTTTGCAGGTATGTATATTTATGCATGGGTGTGTGTGTATGTATATGTGTATGCAAATGTAAGTGTGTGTGTTTATGACTAACAAAACAGAAGAAGAAACACATCACTCGCCAAGTCATCTTATATGTCACGATTCATACAAAAGGAAGCCATAGACTCTGTAAAAACGTTTTGAAACAATTTGTGATTTATTCTGTCCACAAAACATGCTTCATTCTGTGACATCAGATGAACACAGCGTGGATCAGATCATTGAAGAATGGACACTGGAGGAGACATCGTACAGCCGTTTAGTAGTATCCCTTTTCTGAAACAGAATTAGCGGAGAACATTATCAGTTTTTCTTGTGTGTTTGTTTGTTTTGTGGGATGTCAGTTATTGTCAACTGTGTTCTGTTAAGTAGAGTTGACATGAAACATCCTTTACATATTCCTGTAGAGAGGAAGGGAATGTTTGCTTTGAGTTTTAACATTAGTATCCTTTGTCTCAAATACATCATCATCATATGCCCTGCTGTATGGCATTGGCGATCATGGCCCTTCATACCAATCTATCTTTTGTCACTTCAAGTATTTCTCTCACACTCTGTGTCTTCATCCACTCCTCAAGTCCATTCAATATTTTCTCCCTGGGTCTACCTGGTGCTTTTTTTCCTTCAAGCAATCCTATTGTGACTAGATGCTCAAATTTCTCTTGCCTAATGAGATATTCTATTGATGTTGCTTGTCTTTTCTTAATCTTGTTCATGAATGTTCATTTTGTGTTTTCCTCTTTCAAGACTTTTCATTTCTTTTCTTTGCTTTCCATGGAACTCTTAACATTCTTCTTAGAAATCACATTTCAATCTAGTTTTCACTTTGCGTGTTGATCTTCCATGCTTCACATCTGTACAATTGGAACAAAAATCACTTTCACGATCTTCGGTTCTGATAGAACGAATAAATGATTGTATGAAGAGAGGAAAGAATTAACAAAGAAAGAGACACTAGAGAAGTTGTAACAATTTTTAAAGATACATTTTCTACATTTTATTTTCTGAAACCACGACACTCTAGAAAATCACCAATCAACGTGACAACGCATTACTAACTAGATGTTTGGTTCAAACTCCCGTCAGTTTCAAAACACACCCACACAAATAACAAAGAGTTTTCACCCAGAATGGCTGATAACCTGATCTGAACATGTTATGGGCTTATTGCAATGACTGGAACCATACAGTTGAGGCTCATCATCTTTCAGAGGATCCAATATCATTCAATCTGTTCCTGAAAGGAACATAAAGTGCACGTCTGTCAACCAATTCTCAATTCCAAACGGAGTCCTGTGACATAATTATTCATTATCATCCACATTCTTATCATCACAGCATTGGGAAAACTTGTCCCAGATTCTCTGGTACTTACTACCCTGTTCTCATGTGACTTCAGTTTCAGTGGGTGAGAAGTAACGCATTTAAGCTGAACAGTTTGGGTTTGATCAAACTCTGTCTCTCTCTCTCCCTGTTTTAGTCTCTGTCTCTTTCTTTCTCTCTCTCCGTCTCTCTCTCTCTCTCTCTCTCTCTCTCTCTCTCTCTCTCTCTCTCTGTCTCTTTCTGTCTCTCTTCTCGCTCTCTGTCTGTCTGTCTGTCTTTCTGTCTCAGTTCTACTGACACTCCAGTTGTGTGTTATTTTGATATCTTTATACTATCAAAGTTCATGTGTATCAATATAGAACATCTATGAGCATTAGCATGCACTTGCATTTTTCTCCACACACACAACCACATTCTCTGTCAAATTGCTTTAACTACTCACAGTACAATTGTTTTCACAGCAAAATTGTTTACACTTTTCCTGCACAAAATTTTGATATGTAAAATGTAATTCACACCCCTCCATAAAAGGCTATGGTCTAAATGAATAAATCACCTGAAGCGATCTGATAAATGTACTCACTGCCCAAGCCAATTCCGCCAAGTCCAAGTCCGCCAATTCCGCCGAGTCCAAGTCCGCCAATTCCGCCGAGTCCAAGTCCGCCAAGTCCGCCAAGTCCAAGTCCGCCAAGTCCACCAAGTCCAAGTCCACCAAGTCCGCCAAGTCCAAGTCCACCATATAGACCTAATCCACCTAATCCACCTAATCCACCTAATCCACCAAGAAGAGCCCCGGGGTAATAGCCACCGTAATAACCACCAAACTTGTTGTAGCCCTTAAGGATTCCAGTAACGCCACTAGTGCCGCCATATACGCCTTTGACCACAGGAAGAGCGACTCCTTTGACCAAAGGAAGACCACCAGCAGACGACAGGGCTACCAAGGCACACAGGATAGCTGCAACAACTGCGACCTTCATGGTGAAAGTTCTGTACACAGAAAATCAGGTCGAGGGCGTTAGTCACTCAACCATGGTGCAGAGTTTTTTTTTTTCATTTCTTGAAATTCATGCATATTAATAAGAATGGGTCATGCAGTGCTTGGGCAGCCCCTCTTTTTTTCAGTGGAATGTCTGTGCTTGGCGTGTGGGTGATTATCTGGCTGGTGGTAAGGCATTGCTGCTCTGGGTCCAACCCAGCACCCTTGGGTCTTTCTTGATGACATGCATATTATTGATAGTGGTAATGATAATAATGATGATAATAATAAGTAACCAACATACAAACACCTGACTAAAGTCGCAGTCAGTCAGTAATAGTGATGGCCAAAAATAGCTGGATAAGCTTAACATTGGATGGACAGAGGTCTTTCCATATTTCTAGTCCTTAACGTTTGATCTTCAATTTACTAAAGTTTTATCAAAACTGAATTATAACTGACAGCACTGTAAACAGCAACTTTTCAATTTTGTATTCAAAATTTCATAGTGTATTACTTTCCATGTCAAAATGGATTTACAACGTTCAAACACATCTAAAAATACCATACAGATAAATGAATTCATTTTTCAAGATTTAGAAAAGGAAAGGAAAAATGAGAAAGAAAGAAAGAAAGAAAGAAAGAAATAGAATAATAGATACATATAAATAGAAACAAGCAGGACATTGCTCATAAATAAATGAAAGCATAAAGATAGAAAGAAAGAAACAATGAAAGAAGCAATGAAAGAAAGAAAAATGGAAAGAAAGAAAGAAAAAAGAAAAAAGAAAAGAAAAAAGAAAGAAAATAGACAGCCAAATAGATATCTAAACAGACAGTAAATTCCATTCAAAAAAAGATTTACAAAGTTAAACAATCTAAAAATACGATAACAGATAAATGATTCATTCAAGATTAGAAAAGAAAGAAAATGAGAAGAAGAAAGAAGAAAAAAATAAAATAATAGATACAGATAAGAAGAAACAAGCAGGACATTGTCATAATAATG
>JAPXFY010004708.1:0-7500 GCA_030674185.1 Monoplex corrugatus | reverse complement strand
ATACACTCACATACGTACTCGCACATGCACGCACACACACACAGACACAACACATGCACATACATACATATGCACAACTGAATTGAATTTAATGCAATACTCTTTCATTACACCATATTTCACAATTAAAATGTGCGTATTCTGGATTCACATCTGTCGTGCATCATGATCACATCTTCTTACAACACCAACACTAATCTATGATGAAACACCATTATAAAAATTTCAAAACACACACACGCAAACACACACACACACACTCACACACACACAAACACGCATGCACGCACGCACGCATGCACGCATGCGCACACACACATACGCACACACACGCATATATACACACATACACAAACACATATAAAAACACACAAACATACATACACACACACACATACACACACAGGCACACACACACACACACATACACACGCACACACACACACACACACACACACACACACACACACACACACACACACACACACACACACACACACACACACACACAGAAGTGGAGTAATTTCAGACACGAATTGACAAGACGAAGAAGATAAGGAACAAGAAGAAGGAGGACATGGACAAGATCATTAATATTTTTGAAATAAGTGGTATAAACAATAATCATAATGCTGTAACCCTTTCACTAACAAAGTCTACACAAATGGAAATACACTGTAAGTGCATGAAGGATCAAAAGAATACAAAATAAGAATATCAGAAAGAAAGAAAAAGAGCAAAAGTGTATTAATGTACACTCTGGTTTCTCTCTTGGTAAGGTAGCTTTGCTGAATGTGGCTGGTGAGCGTTGTTTGGCTATATCCAAGGGATTGTCATCTCTCCACCTAGCCATTCAGTTCATAAACAAGGTAATCTATGACTGGGTCTGATGGGTTATGCAGCGCATGGACAGTCCCCTTTGCTTGGCTTAATGTCTACTGTATGACATCAGTAAAAAAACAAAATCAAACATATAAACCAAAAACAAACAAACAAGCAAACAAAAAACAAACCAAAAACAAAAAACAAAAACAAACAAGCAAAAACCCGAGACAGTCTTGATGAAGGCAGACACCAGAAGACTCCTGCACTCTGTCTATCAGCATCGTGCATTGCCAAGCTTGCTAGTGAAAGCAAAAGCTTAACCCTTTGACTCCCTCACCCGATCCACCACCTTTTTGCAGAAACTTTTTACAATTAGTAGATAGGGTGCGGGAGTCCAAGAGTTAATTTCAAACTGACGATATTCATGGCTCTAAAAAAATGGTCGTATGGTTAAAAATCTGGCAACGTACATCTGTAGAGTTCTGAACTGACGAGAGATTGCCAAGTCTTAGTTTATACAAGTTTGTGCTATCACGTCAAAGTTGTATGCTTGTATTGTGAGCTAAGGTGCGTTTGTATAGTCATAATGTTTGAAATAAGTTTGCATCATCGAAGAAGGACTGAATGATTTTTAAAGTGTGTTTTCATAATGTTTATAATAATTTATGTTCACACCCCTTCCAACTGAGCTTTGGAATTTATCCATAATTTTTTCATTCTCTGACTCTCTCGTGAAACGCTCTCCTTCCTCATCTGCCCTCTGTCTAGCTATATTTCTGTATCCCACACAGTCCAACACACCCAGTCTACTTACGGCCGAATTTCAAAGGGATGTCAATAGCGAACTTGAGGGAATTTCCTTGACCATAATGGCCACTGCCATAGCCCTAGCCTCTAAAGCCACCTCCGTAACCATAATAGCCTTTAAGGCCACCGAAATAGCCCTAGCCTCTAAAGCCACCTCCGTAACCATAATAGCCTTTAAGGCCACCGACATAGCCCTAGCCTTTACCTCCAAATGCTGCAATTCCTATGAGAGGGTCCTGACCACCCCGTAGTAGTAGTCAGCAGTGGCCATGGCGACCACAGCGCTGAAGAGAAGGGCAACAGCTGCGACCTTCATGGTGGACTTCTGCACATATACACAAAAAGCCATGACGTCAGCACAGAAAATCGTGACATCCCACACATGAAAACATGATGTCATGGTTCATAATTGATGACGTTATGATGAGTGACTTCCCTTTGTCGATTCGACTGATGGATACACTTATTGGTCTTTGTCACCTTACTGTGGGTCTTCATGCTGGACAAAAGACCAAACCTGGAGGTACATGTTCTACCACAGGCACTGCATGGGAAGAGGTCCTGAAAGTCCTGCGTTTTGCTTCCAACGGTCCCTCTTCTGTTCAATAACAGCTGTTTTGTACTGTTCAAATGTGATTGTGCCCTATGGGTGACATTGGCCGTTATGAGGAACATTCATGTCCTAGCAAATTTTAGATATGGCAACCTATGGAATGAATATTTTGTGGCTGACAAGACTAACATGACAGTGAGAATTATGATGCTGACATGACGATGATGATAAAAAAAATGATGGTGATATGCAGAAAGAGAAAGTGAGATACAAAGAGAGGGAGAGGGGGAGAAAGAGTGAAACAGCAAGAGAGAGAGAGACAGACAGACAGAGACAGACAGACATTCAGAGAGAGAGAGAGAGAGAGAAGAGAGAGAATGAGAGAGAGAGAGAGTAAGAGAGAAAGAAAGGAAGAGAGAGAAAGGAGAGAGAGAGAGAGAGAGAAAGAGAGAGAATGAGAGAGAGACAGACAGACAGATAATGTGTCTAATCATACAATTAATTTTTGCATCAAGATTAATTTTGAGAACACATGCAAAAAACAAGCAAACACAAACAAACAAAAAACAAATCAAGAAAAAACAAAGCAGAAACAAAGACAGTCACAGAAAAGAGTAAAATTTCTAGCACAGAATTGCCAGAACATGGGGATATTATATATATTGAAAAAGTCCCCAAAATCACCATCGGGCACAGTGTAGTGTAGTGTAGTGTAGTGTAGTGTAGTGTAGTGTAGTGTTCTCCTGAACAAAATTTATGACACCGGAAAAATCCCCAAAGATACATGTATGTCAAAATCAATTTTCATTGCACTTCCAAAGAAGACAGGGGCTATAGAATGCAAACTCCATCGTACAATCAGCTTGATGAATCATGTAACAAAAATCCTATTAAAAATAATCATGATTAGGACAAGGAAGAGTATCAAAAGAGAAACAGCAGAAGAACAGGTGGATTTCTGGAAGGGAAAGGAAGTATTAATGCTATAGACATCCTAAGAACTATCATAGAGAGGGCAATTATTTGTGTTTGTATAAATATCGGATTAATATTTGTGCTTTGTTGATTATACCAAGGCTTTCGATTGGGTAAGACATGAATAATTGATCAAGTAACTAGAAAGCCTAAATATTAATGGAAAAGATCTAAGAATAATCAGAGGTATGTAATGGGTACAAACAGCAGCAATGAGAATAGAAAAGGATACAAACTCTTTCCAAAGTATCAAAAAAGGGGTCAGACAGGGTTTTGTTGTCACCAGATTGTGTTTTTATTGTATAGTGAAACTATCATGAGAAAACTAGAAGAATGCCCTGGGATAAAGTTTGGAGGAAAAGTGATAACCAATAATTGTTACGCAGATAACACCATACTAATTCCAGAAAATGAAAGAGACCTACAAAAGCTCGTGAATATAATAAAAATAAAAGTAAAAAAATAGGGGCTGGAGCTAAAGCTGAAAGCTGAACTCATGATAATCAGCAAAAACAAAAACAAAAACAAAAAAACCCAAACCAAACCAAACAAAAAAAAAAAAAAGTCCCGTCATGCAAACTAACAGCAAAGGGCACATCAGAAATAGCCAACAGAATCGCAGCCAAGCCAAAACAGCATTCAAGAAGATGAAAAGAGTTCTTACCAACAAAAGCCTATCAAATAACATCAGGAAGAGAGTTCTTATATGTTATTTAGGACCGATACTGTTATATGGTTGTGAGGCGTGGACAGTCAACATGCACAGCCAAAACAAGATTGAGGCAGCCAAAATGTGGTTTCCAAAATGAATGTTGAGAATTCCATAGACAGCAAAGAAAACAAATGAGACAGTCTCAATGGAGGCAGACACAAGAAGATCCTTGATATAGAAGATTTGGAAAAGACAAGCAACATTTATAAGACATTTTATGAGGATAGGGGAATTAGAGCACTTGGTCACAACATGAAAACTGGAGGGAAAGGGAACATCAGGTGACCCAGGAGAAAATATTGAACGGACTTGCAGGGTTGCTGAGGACAGAGAGGTTGGAAAATGTGCTTGCAGCGACAAAGCATAGATTCGTATGGAAGTCCATGATCGCCAATGCCATGGAGTAGGGCACATGATGATGTTGATAATGATGATGATATAAATATATATATACATATATATACATATACATATAGATTGATACATCACTCTCTCTCTCTCTCTCTCTCTCTCTCTCTCTATATATATATATATATATATATATGCATATATATGCATATGTATAATTATGTATGTATGTATATTATATATATATATATGTATATATAGATAAAGATAGATCGATAGACAGATGTGTACACACACACAGATATGTATATATATATATATATATATATATATATATATATACATATATATAAACGTATATATACACACACACATATATGTATATATATATGTATATATATATATATATATATATATATATATATATTGTGTGTGTGTGTGTGTGTGTGTGTGTGTGTGTGTGTGTGTAAATGTGTATGTGTGTATCTGAGTGTGTACATATGTATGTATGTATGCATGTTTGTGTGTATGTATGTATGTATGTATGTCAGGATGTATGTGTGCGTGTGTGTGTGTTCATGCTTGTGTTTGTATAAATATCGGCGTGTGTGCATGCGCATGTGTGTGTGTGTGTATGTATGTATGTATGCACGTATGTATGTATGCATGTATGTATGTATGTATGTATGTATGTATGTATGTATGTATGTGTGCATGTATGTATGTATGTATGTATTTATGTATGTAGGTATGTATGTATGTAGGTAGGTAGGTATATGCACGTATGAGTGCGTGTATGCGAGCGTGCGCATGGAAGTGTGCGTATGTATGTATGTGTGTGGGCATGCATTTGTTTGTGTGTGTGTGTGTATGTATATGTGTGCTTGCCTGCTTGTGCATACATGTACATGTGCTTGTGTTTGCAGGTATGTATATTTATGCATGGGTGTGTGTGTATGTATGTGTATACAAATGTAAGTGTGTGTGTTTATGACTAACAAAACAGAAGAAGAAACACATCATTCGCCAAGTCATCTTATATGTCACGATTCATACAAAAGGAAGCCATAGACTCTGTAAAAACGTTTTGAAACAATTTGTGATTTATTCTGTCCACAAAACATGCTTCATTCTGTGACATCAGATGAACACAGCGTGGATCAGATCATTGAAGAATGGACACTGGAGGAGACATCGTACAGCCGTTTAGTAGTATCCCTTTTCTGAAACAGAATTAGTGGAGAACAATATCAGTTTTTCTTGTGTGTTTGTTTGTTTTGTGGGATGTCAGTTATTGTCAACTGTGTTCTGTTAAGTAGAGTTGACATGAAACATCCTTTACATATTCCTGTAGAGAGGAAGGGAATGTTTGCTTTGAGTTTTTAGCATTAGTATCCTTTGTCTCAAATACATCATCATCATATGCCCTGCCGTATGGCGTTGGCGATCATGGCCCTTCATACTAGTCTATCTTTTGTCACTTCAAGTATTTCTCTCACACTCTGTGTCTTCATCCACTCCTCAAGTCCATTCAATATTTTCTCCCTGGGTCTACCTGGTGCTTTTTTTCCTTCAAGCAATCCTATTGTGACTAGATGCTCAAATTTCTCTTGCCTAATGAGATATTCTATTGATGTTGCTTGTCTTTTCTTAATCTTGTTCATGAATGTTCATTTTGTGTTTGCCTCTTTCAAGACTTTTCATTTCTTTTCTTTGCTTTCCATGGAACTCTTAACATTCTTCTTAGAAATCACATTTCAGCTGCTTCAATCTAGTTTTCACTTTGCGTGTTGATCTTCCATGCTTCACATCTGTACAATTGGAACAACAATCACTTTCACGATCTTCGGTTCTGATAGAACGAATAAATGATTGTATGAAGAGAGGAAAGAATTAACAAAGAAAGAGACACTAGAGAAGTTGTAACAATTTTTAAAGATACATTTTCTACATTTTATTTTCTGAAACCACGACACTCTAGAAAATCACCAATCAACGTGACAACGCATTACTAACTAGATGTTTGGTTCAAACTCCCGTCAGTTTCAAACCACACACACACAAATAACAAAGAGTTTTCACCCAGAATGGCTGATAACCTGATCTGAACATGTTATGGGCTTATTGCATTGACTGGAACCATACAGTTGAGGCTCATCATCTTTCAGAGGATCCAATATCATTCAATCTGTTTCTGAAAGGAACATAGAGTGCACGTCTGTCATGCAATTCTCAATTCCAAACGGAGTCCTGTGACATAATTATTCATTATCATCCACATTCTTATCGTCACAGCATTGGGAAAACTTGTCCCAGATTTCCCGGTACTTACTACCCTGTTGTCATGTGACTTCACCTTCAGTGGGTGAGAAGTAACGCATTTAAGCTGAACAGTCTGGGTTTGATCAAACTCTGTCTCTCTCCCTGTTTCCGTCTCTGTCTCTTTCTTTCTCTCTCTGCGTCTCTCTCTCTCTCTCTCTCCTCTCTCTGTGTCTCTTTCTCTATCTGTCTCTCTTCTCGCTCTCTGTCTTTCTGTCTGTCTTTCTGTTTGTCTCTCTTTCTGTCTCAGTACTACTGACACTCCAGTTGTGTGTTATTTTGATATCTTTATACTATCATAGTTCATGTGTATCAATATAGAACATCTATGAGCATTAGCGTGCACTTGCATTTTTCTCCACACACACAACCACATTCCCTGTCAAACTGCTTTAACCTACTCACAGTACAATTGTTTTCACAGCAAAAGTGTTTACATTTTTCCTGCACAAAATGTTGATATGTAGAATGTGATTCACACCCCTCCATAAAAGGCTATGGTCTAAATGAATAAATCACTTGAAGCGATCTGATAATTGTACTCACTGCCCAAGCCAATTCCGCCAAGTCCAAGTCCGCCAAGTCCGCCGAGTCCAAGTCCGCCAATTCCGCCAAGTCCACCAAGTCCGCCAACTCCAAGTCCGCCAAGTCCAAGTCCGCCAAGTCCAATTCCGCCAATTCCGCCAAGTCCGCCAAGTCCGCCAAGTCCGCCAAGTCCGCCAAGTCCGCCATATAGACCTAATCCACCTAATCCACCTAATCCACCATATCCACCAAGAAGCCCGGGGTAGTAGCCGCCGTAGTAACCACCAAACTTGTTATAGTGCTTAAGGATTCCGGTAACGCCGCTAACGCCGCCATATACTCCTTTGACCACAGGAAGAGCAACGCCTTTGACCAAAGGAAGACCACCAGCGGACGACAGGGCCACCAAGGCACACAGGATAGCTGCAACAACTGC
>JAPXFY010004707.1:15000-17103 GCA_030674185.1 Monoplex corrugatus | reverse complement strand
TCGAGTGGGCTAAATGTAATATGAATTTAAACTTTAATTTTTTTTTTTTTAATTTTATTTTCATTTTTATTTTTTTTTTTTTTTTTTTTTTTTTTTTTAAACCAAGATTGACTACACGTAAACACCTGCATTTACCCTTCCTATTTCTACTCCCCTTCCCAACATCGCTTCGGTTTTATTGTTTTTTTTTGTTTTTTTTTTTTGTTTTTTTTTTTTGTTCATTTATTTATCTATTTTGTTTCATCTTTTATTTATCATTTATTTATCATTATTATCATTGTTATCAATTTTTTTTTTTTTTTGGTCTAAAATCACTTAAGTGAATAGACATTAAACCAATGACCACCACCACCACCTGTAATAAATTACACCAAGAAAGATATTCCATAGCAGAAACCTTTCATGAATTCCAAGTGTGTGTGTGTGTGTGTGTGTGTGTGTGTGTGTGTGTGTGTGTGTGTGTGTGTGTGTGTTGTGTGTGTGTGTGTGTGTGTGTGTGTGTGTGTGTGGTGTGTGTGTGTGTGTGTGATATTATATTGAAGTCATTATATATAAGTAACATTTTCTTACTTGTAATATTAGACCGAGTCCAGAGAGGCATTTAGATGCTGGAAGGCTCTACGAGTAGTTTTACAATACATTCATATCTTCGTTGTTTAGTGTTAAATAAAAATGGTAATAGTGGTAGCAATAACTACAGTAGTACCAGTAGTAATGATTATAGTAGTAGTAATAGTGGTGGCAATAACTACAGTAGTAGCAGTAGTAATGATTATAGTAGTAGTAATAGTGGTGGCAATAACTACAGTAGTAGCAGTAGTAATGATTATAGTAGTAGTAATAGTGGTGGCAATAACTACAGTAGTAGCAGTAGTAATGATTATAGTGGTAGTAATAGTGGTGGCAATAACTGCAGTAGTAGCAGTTAATGATTAATATAGTAGTAATAGTGGTGGCAATAACTACAGTAGTAGCAGTAGTAATGATTATAGTGGTAGTAATAGTGGTGGCAATAACTGCAGTAGTAGCAGTAGTAATGATTATAGTAGTAGTAATAGTGGTGGCAATAACTACAGTAGTAGCAGTAGTAATGATTATAGCTGTAGTGATAGTGGTAGCAATAACTCAGTAGTAGCAGTAGTAATGATTATAGTAGTAGTAATAGTGGTGGCAATAACTACAGTAGTGAGTAATGATTTAGTAGATATGGTGGCAAAACTACAGTAGTAGCAGTGTAATGATTATAATAGTAGTAATAGTGGTGGCAATAACACTACAGTAGTAGCAGTAGTAATGATTAAGTAGTAGTAATAGTGGTGGCAATAACTACAGTAGTAGCAGAGTAATGATTATAATAGTAGTAATAGTGGTGGCAATAACTACAGTAGTAGCAGTAGTAATGATTATATAGTAGTAATAGTGGTGGCAATAACTACAGTAGTAGCAGTAGTAATGATTACAGTAGTAGTAATAGTGGTGGCAATAACTACAGTAGTAGCAGTAGTAATGATTATAATAGTAGTAATAGTGGTGGCAATAATACAGTAGTAGCAGTAGTAATGATTATAATAGTAGTAATAGTGGTGGCAATAACTACAGTAGTAGCAGTAGTAATGATTACAGTAGTAGTAATAGTGGTGGCAATAACTACAGTAGTAGCAGTAGTAATGATTATAATAGTAGTAATAGTGGTGGCAATAACTACAGTAGTAGCAGTAGTAATGATTAATAGTAGTAATAGTGGTGGCAATAACTACAGTAGTAGCAGTAGTAATGATTACAGTAGTAGTAATAGTGGTGGCAATAACTACAGTAGTAGCAGTAGTAATGATTATAATAGTAGTAATAGTGGTGGCAATAAGCTACAGTAGTAGCAGTAGTAATGATTACAGTAGTAGTAATAGTGGTGGCAATAACTACAGTAGTAGCAGTAGTAATGATTACAGTAGTAGTAATAGTGGTGGCAATAACTACAGTAGTAGCAGTAGTAATGATTACAGTAGTAGTAATAGTGGTGGCAATAGCTACAGTAGTAGCAGTAGTAATGATTACAGTAGATAATAGGTGGCAATAACTACAGTAGTAGCAGTAGTAATGATTAGT
>JAPXFY010004707.1:0-7500 GCA_030674185.1 Monoplex corrugatus | reverse complement strand
ACACACACACACACACACACAAACACACACACACACACACACACACATACACACACACACACACACACATACACACACACACACACATACACACACACACACAAACGAAACACACACACACACAAACACAAACATATACACATGAATGAAACACATACACACACACACAAATGAAACACACTCACACACATACACACACAAACACACACAAACACAAACACATACACATATACATGAATGAACACACACACACACACACACACACACACACACATGAATGAAACACACACACACACAAACACAAACACATACACATAAATGAAACACACACACACACAAACACGCGCACACACACATACACATGAATGAAACACACACACATACACATACACATGAATGAAATACACACAAACACACACACACACACATACACACACACACACACGCACACACATACACACAAACGAACACACACACACAAACACAAACACATACACATGAATGAAACACATACACACACACACACACACAAATGAAACACACACACAAATGAAAACACACACACACATACACACACAAACACACACACACACAAACACAAACACATACACATGAATGAAACACATACACACACACACACACACACAAATGAAACACACACACAAATGAAACACACACACACACATACACACACAAACACACACACACAAACACAAACACATACACATGAATGAAACACATACACACACACACACACAAATGAAACACACACACAAATGAAACACACACACACACATACACACACAAACACACACACACACAATACTTAAGCAGCTTCATGCCAGCAGAATTATACAATCCCTTATGTATAGATGGAAACTTGATGCATTCAAAACAAAATGCACCAAGAACATAGTATGTCTGTGTGGAAAGAAGATAACACATAGTCATATTCTTTCTTGCGTTAAGGTAAAACGACATATTCCAACACTATCTATGAGTACAGTTTCTGATATATTTGCCTCATCATCATTACTGTATGAATTTTTTGTTAGCCTGTCAAAAAGTCCTATAGCGAATTACCTTTAAAATGTTATTTCACTTGTTCACTGTTATGGTTAGTCAATTATTAGTTTTATTTTTTTCTTCGTTTCTTCCAGATATTTATCAATTTTGTTTGTTAGTTTGTTTGTTTAAATCGTTAATTATGGTAACATTACTTGTTAGTTTTACCTTCCCCTCTTCAAAACAGTTGTTTTCTGGATCATCTTTTCTCAAGTTCAAAATTGACAATTTTCAAATATTCTCTTCACTCCTCTTATCACCCCCCCCTTTTTTTTTTTTTTGTTGTTGTCTAAAATCACTTTAGTGAATAGACATTAAATCAAAGACCACCACCACACAAACACATAGACATATACATGAATGAAACACACACACACATGAATGAAACACACACACATATACATACACATGAATGAAATACACACAAACACACACACATACACATGAATGAAACACACACACACATACACATGAATGAAACACACACACATACACATACACATGAATGAAATACACACAAACACACACACACACATACACATGAATGAAACACACACACACACACTCATACACACACACACACACACACAAAACACCACACACACACACACACACACACACACACACACACACACATGAATGAAACACACACATACACACGGACACACCCCAGAAAACACATACCATAAGCATACACAATCAACGTCGATTACTCATATGTAGGCCCGATACATTTTCAGCGATAACTATAAAATGTGATACTTATAAACTCTTTCGGTAAAAATGTCCACATGCAAGCCAGTGTAAACTGGCAATGAAGACAGCAAGGTAGGCGCTGTTGGTACTGGACAGTCAATTATCCTGTAGAAACTCGTCACAGAATCCGATCTGATTATATAAACTCTGCGCTGAAATGCTTTGCACGTACAACTGATTGAGATGTTGGTTGAAAGTTGGCACAGGGACATTTCTTTTTTTTTACATAGTCGTTGTACGGATGCGAGGCGTGGACAGTCGGCAAGCAAAGCCAGAGCAGGGTCGAGGCAGCCGAGATGTGGTTTCTCAGAAGAATGTTGAGAGTTCCATGGACAGCAAAGAAAACAAACGAGACAGTCTTGATGGAGGCAGACACAAATAGATCACTCATAAGGAAGATTAGGAAAAGACAAGCAACATTTATAGGTCATTTTATGAGGAAGGGGGATTTGGAGCACCTGGTCACAGCGGGAAAGCTGGAGAGAAAGAGAGCACCAGGTAGACCCAGGGAGAGAATGCAGGACGGACTTGCAGAGTGGCTGGGGATGAAGATAGTGGGGGAGATGCTGGGGGGAACGAGAGATAGAGATGGTTGGAAGTCCATGGTCGCCAACGCCATGCGGCAGGGCACCTGATGATGATGATGATGAGTCATTGCCTGTTTGTATCGCTCGGAAATAACAACACGGAAATCTTTTCGTTTTTATCATAACTGTCTCTACATGCAGGCACACAGGTCTTGTTTGGCATGTTCACATTTCTATACTGATGAAACAATTCCCAAATTGCTGTTAGTAAAAGCGCATTAAAAGAACAGAAATACTCTGTGCAGACTGATGATCAATGCATGGTAAGCACACACTGTTTAAGCATGGCGCTTCCGAAAGCGTATAACCGGTTCGTATGACGTCATGTGCTGACGTGGCTAGCTTGTGTTTCGCGAAGGCCATGGACAGACAGAAACAGACAGACGGACAGACACAGACAGAAACAGACAGACAGACACAGACAGACAGACAGACACAGACAGACAGACACAGACAGAAACAGACAGAAACAAACAGAAACAGACACAGACAGAAACAGACAGACACAGACAGACAGACACAGACAGAAACAGACAGACAGAAACAGACAGACAGAAACAGACAGACAGACACAGACAGAAACAGACAGACAGAAACAGACAGACAGACACAGACAGAAACAGACAGACAGAAACAGACAGACAGACACAGACAGAAACAGACAGACAGAAAACAGACAGACAGAACAGACAGAAACAGACACAGACAGAACAGACAGACAGAAACAGACAGACAGAAACAGAAACAGCACAGACAGAAACAGACAGAAACAGACACAGACAGAAACAGACAGAAACAGACAGACAGAAACAGACAGAAACAGACAGACAGACACAGACAGAAACAGACAGAACAACAGACACAGACAGAACAGACAGACAGAAACAGACAGAAAACAGAACAGGACACAGACAGAAAACAGACAGACAGAAACAGACAGACACAGACAAACAGACAGACAGACACAGAACAGACGACGAGAGAAAACAAAGACAGACAGACAGACAGAAACAGACAACAGACAGAAAACAGACAGAACAGACACATAAAAACAGACAGACAGACAGAAACAGACAACACAACAGAAACAGATACACAGACAGAAACAGACAGACAGAAACAGACAGACAGAAACAGACAGAAACAGACAGACAAAACAGACACAACAAAAACAGACAAGACAGAAACAGACAGACAGAAACAGAGACAGACAGAAACAGACACACATACAAAACAGAACAGACAGAAACAGACAGACAGAAACAGACAGACAGAAACAGACAGAAACAGACAGACAGAAACAGACACATACAAAAACAGACAGACAGAAACAGACATACAGACAGAAACAGACAGACAGACAGACAGAAACCAGACAGAACAGAAACAGACAACAGACAGACAGAAACAGACAGACAGAAACAGACAGAAACAGACAGACAGAAACAGACAGACAAACAGACAGACAGACAGAAACAGACATACAGAAACAACAAAAGAAAGAAACAGACAGACAGAAACAGACACACAGACAGAAACAGACCAGACAGAAACAGACAGACAGAAACAGACACACACACAGAGAAACAGACAGACAGAAACAGACAGACAGACACAGACACAATAACAAAACAGACATACAGAAACAGACAGACAGAAACAGACAGACAGAAACAGACACACATACAGAAACAGACAGACAGAAACAGACAGACAGAAACAGACACACATACAGAAACAGACAGACAGAAACGACAGACAGAAACAGACAGACAGACACAGACAGAAACAGACATACAGAAACAGACAGAAAACAGACGCATACAAAAACAGACAGACAGAAACAGCCAGACAGAAACAGACAGACAGAAACAGACAGAAACAGACACACATACAGAAACAGACAGACAGAAACAGACAGACAGACAGAAACAGACAGAGACAGACAGACAGAAACAGACAGACAGACACAGACAGACACAGCAGACAGACACAGACAGAAACAGACAGACAGACACAGACAGACAGACAGAAACATAAAATGCAAACAGAAACAGACAGAAACAGACAGACAGACACAGACAGACACAGCAGACAGACACAGACAGAAACAGACAGACACAGACAGACAGACAGACAGACTGAAACATAAAGACAAACAGAAACAGACAGAAACAGACAGACAGACACAGCAGACAGACACAGACAGAAACAGACAGACACAGACAGACAGACAGACAGACAGACTGAAACATAAAGACAAACAGAAACAGACAGACACAGACAGACACAGCAGACAGACACAGACAGAAACAGACAGACACAGACAGACACAGACAGACAGACAGACAGACTGAAACATAAAGACAAACAGAAACAGACACACATACAGAAACAGACAGACAGACAGAAACAGACAGACAGACAGTCAACAGCTTACGCTCCCTGAGGAAGTGTAAAGACGTCTGGATTGACGGGATCAACGTTTGTAGTCAAACACAGCAAGTGGGAGAGACGCACTTTTCTCAGCAACTTGACTTGTCCTGGAAGAAAGCGTACATACAACAGGGAACTTAGAAACCAGAAATATACAAAGATCTCTGTCCTGCCCAACGCCACGTCAGGGAAGTCGTCTGCTGTTTTTTTGTTGTTGTTGTTGTCTCCCCCCCCCCTCCACTTGGTTTGGTGCTTGTCTTCTTTGTTGTCTTTGTCTTTTTGTATGCGTTTGACAAGGGCCCGTTGACCGAAAAGTTTGCGCCTATCATGTTTTGTTATACTAAATATACGTTCTGATTCTTGTGTGTGTGTGTGTGTGTGTGTTGTGTGTGTGTGTGTGTGTGTGTGTGTGTGTGTGTGTGTGTAGTTGTGTGGTGTGTGTGTGTGTGTGTGTGTGTGTGTGTGTGTGTGTGTGTGTGTGTGTGTGTGGTGTGTGTGTGTGTGTGTGTGTGTGTGTGTTGTGTGTGTGTGTGTGTGTGTAGTGTGTGTGTGTGTGTGTGTGTGTGTGTGTGTGGTGTGTGTGTGTGTGTGTGTGTTGTGTGTGTGTTGTGTGTGTGTGTGTGTTTTGTTGTGTGTGTTGTGTGTGTCGTGTTCGTTTTTTTCGTTCTTTGATTTAACGTCTTTTTTACTATAAGTGATAGTGTGGTGTGTGGTGTGTGTGTGTGTGTGTGTGTGTGTGCGTGCGTGCGTGTGTGTGTGTGTGTGTGTGGTGTGTGCGTGCGTGCGTGGTGCGTGGGTGCGTGGTGTGTGTGTGGTGCGTGTGTGTGTGTGTGTTTCTGGTTCCTACACACAAAAACACAACGTGATAAAATTTTTGTAATTCAAAGTTACGAGTTTAGTTTATGGGGGTTCATTGAGCTTGGATAACTCCACATGCGCTGCACTCCAAATAGCCCACAATTATCTAGCAAACTCCCTGAGCATGTGCATAACCCTATGAGAGGGGAACGCCATGATATAGAGAGGGTGATGTGAGAGGCACCATTTATTATAAAAACACCAAGCTGCCAACGCCGGATTGATGGAAATGTCAAGAGATGACAGGGAACAGGGCAGTTTTTCACATTGCCAGTGGGGACTGACCTGGAGATATCAGATGTTGAAAAAACCTCTGACACAGATGAAGGGAACACCTACACGATACAAGAAAAAATGGGTGGCGTGATACCTCGGTGACGAACTCTCCCAGGGTAGAGTTGCCTGAATTTTACATGGAACATCCATTGTGACGAAAAAAATAAAAACAAAAAAGTGAAATAAATTTTACTTCAGTGCAATACAAACACAACACGATTCTATTCTATGCAATATAATACAGTACGATTTCAGACAACACAATACAGTTCAAGATGATACAATCTGAGACAATACAGTTCACTACAATACAATACAATTTAATGTAATACCATTTTGACAAATTATAGCAGTCCGCCACGTAGGTTTTACTAAATCCATTAGTCATTATTACCTTACACCACCTACACATATGGATTCACTGCACGCACCATTGTTTTTGTTGTTTACACTCACCCGTGTCGTAGCGCTGTCGCCGTGACCCGGCCTCATCAGCGACTGACTGTGTTACTGCTGAGAGGGAAGCGAGGCAGCCGTAACACAGTCAGTCGCTGATGAGGCCGGGTCACGGCGACAGCGCTACGACACGGGTGAGTGTAAACAACAAAAACAATGGTGCGTGCAGTGAATCCATATGTGTAGGTGGTGTAAGGTAATAATGACTAATGGATTTAATGTAATACAATACAAAGGTAACTAACTCTTAAAACAAAAATACAATACAGTGCAATATAAAGGGAATTAACTCTCATAGACACAAAAAAAGAACACTTAGGGACTCAGTCACTTACGGTCTGTAAAACCAGACTTCTGGCTGTCGAAGAAGAACTTGTCTCCGAACTTGAGTCTTTGGAACTGGAGGGCGACCATCTTGCTGAACGTTTCTCCAAGGTTACTATCATCGAAGTCCACTTCTGAAATCCCCGCACTGAAAAGGTCGATGTCTTCCACGTCTCTGAAAAAGTGCGTCCTTGAATTCAAGCATCAAGATGGAATAAAGCTGTTTTCGTCCCTCCGACTCCGCCAGAATGCATTTTGACATGCATGAATTGTTAATGGTGTACTGTGTACTGTGTCTTGCTTATCATTGCTGGGGTCCGCATCGGCACCCTGACAACCTGGAAGGAAAAGCATGACCTGGAGGGAAAAGCACGACCTGGAGGGAAAAGCACGACCTGGAGGGAAAAGCACGACCTGGAGGGAAAAGCACGATCTGGAGGGAAAAGCACGACCTGGAGGGAAAAGCACGACCTGGAGGGAAAAGCACGATCTGGAGGGAAACAATGCAGAAGACAAAGAAGAACAAGGACGATGGGAAGGGGAAGGTGGAGGAGGAGGTCGAGGAGAAGGAAAGGAAGAAGATGATGATGATGATGATGACGATGACGATGATGATGATGACGACAACGACGACGACGATGATGATCATGATGACAATCTTGACGATGACGACGACAATGACGAAGAAGATGATGATAAAGAAGCAGAAGACAAAGGAGCAGAAGAGGGAGAAGAAGAAGAA
>JAPXFY010004706.1:0-17104 GCA_030674185.1 Monoplex corrugatus | reverse complement strand
TAGATTTGTTTTTATAAAGATTTTGCGCAAATTAAATTTGTAATTCTTCTTCCTCTTCTTCTTCTTCTTTTTTTCTTCTTCTTCTTTCTTCTTCTTCTTTTGTGGACAGGTTCTTGTTTTGGTCATTTGTCTTCCGCCCTTTTGTGCTGGGTATGAAGGTGCGGATTCTGTAGTTCCAAAAAAGCCCCATAGCTATTAAGCGCCCTTTAAAACCCGCCCCATTTTGCGGGGTAAAAAAAAAGCGGGGTTTTTCCCCCCCAAAAAGCGGTCCCCATGCATATGTTTTTTTTTGCTCTGATAAGCACGCGGGGTTAAAAGCCGTCTTCACCCATTTCCGAGCTAAGTTGTCACCAACGGGGAAAAGATATTTCTTCAAATGAGAAAGAAAATAAATTATGTTATAAAAACAAGTAATACAGATTTTCAGGCTACCCGTTCACTCACACACCCAGTAAGCCTTTTTCTGCAAAGACCCAAGAATTAATTTGCAGAGCCCAGTACTTTTTGTTATATTACTATGGGGTATGTGGAGCTCGGTACCAGTTCATGTTAAAAAAAAAAAAATCACAAACATGATTTCCAGGCCGACGCAAGTTTGAAGCAGGCTTTCTTGGTGTCGGGTACAAATTCCTCAAAGGATTTCCTTGTCATAACTGTTTTAGGAGATGAGGGGGTGGGGTGGGGGAGGTTATATCGTACTTGGTAGCGAAAAATTTAAAGGGAAGTTGCTGGTTTTTGGGACTATGGAGTTGGGCAGCAAAAAAGCGGGGCTTTAAATACAAACGCGTTTTGTGTGTGTGTGTGTGTGTGTGTGTGTGTGTGTGTGTGTGTGTGTGTGTGTGTGTGTGGGGTGGAGGGGAGAGAGAGAGAGGGAGTGTGTGTGTGGGGGTGTGTGTGTGTGTGTGGGGTGTGTGTGTGTGTGTGTGTGTGTGTTTCAGTACTTCTGTGTGTATTATACTGTGTGCCTTGAAAATGTCTAATGTGGGGTTTGAGTCCAAAAGGTAGTTTCGAAAATTGGGGCTTTTACATGAATCATTATCACCCCCCCCCACTACCCCCACCCCCACCACCATCATCTTTCATCATCATCTTTCATCATATTTTTTTAATTTAATAACAATAATAATGTTATTATTGGTAGAAAGTAGTACTAGTATAGTTGAAAAGTAGCAGCTCAGTAAAAGTTGTAAGAGTAGGGCCGGGAATATAGGATAATTCATTTTGGGAAACTAGAAACCCCACACACACTCACACAAACACACAGACACCACACAAAACACAGACGCAATCAAAACACACACCCCACACACACACACACACACAACCACACACACACACACACACACCCCACACACACACACCACACACCACACACACAACACCAAAAAACAACACAATCACAAACAAACAAATATAATCAGAACGCGTATTTGATATATAGCAAAAAAACAAGACAAGATTTTACATTTGAGTTTTTTCCGTTAAAAATTTGTGAGGGCGGTGTTTTCTCTCTCCCCTCTCCTGTTTGGTTTGACCCCGTTCCCTAAAAGGTGACAGGGATCCAGTTTACCTGTAAAATCCCTTGGCTTACAGCACGCCTTCGGCCAAGTAAAGGCTCTTTTCTTTAAAATTTTCCGGGGGGGCCAAATGAGTGTGTACATTTAAAACCGGTCGGACAAGTGCCATTATCCTGTACCGTCGGCGTTAATTTTGGTTTAGAAACCCAAAATTGGTTATTAGGGCAAGCCTCAGTTTCGTAGTTTGTAGCAAATAATGGTGGTGGTGGTGGTGGTTGGGGAGTAGTAAATAGTAGTTGTGGGAGTATAAAAAAAAAGTTGTGGTGGTGGTAGCCCAAAAGTGGTAGTAGTAGTTAAAGTAGTTTTAGTAGTAGTTAGAGAAGGGAGGGAGGGCTTACAGAATTTTCTGGACATTCTTGTAAATTTTCGATTAGATATGACATTTTTTAAAAGTTTGATACGATAAGAGGCGATGAAAAGGAATGAGGCGTGCGCATGTGCTTGGGCTCACGCAGCGCGCGTGCGCGCGTGCACACAAAATACACACACACACACCACACACAACACACACACAACAACACACCCACACACACACACACGCCACACACCCAACACACACATACACACCACTAAAACCACACACACACACCCCACACACACACAAACACACACCACACACCCACACACACACACCACACCACACCCCACACACACACACCAAACTGGTGTGTTTGTTCTCATCATTAGAAACTGGTCTGTTTGTTTTTCATCATTAGAAACTGGTGTGCTCTTTTCTCATCATTAGAAACTGGTCTGTTTGTTCTCATCATTGGGAAAATGGTCTTTTTGTTCCATCATTAAAAAACTGGTGTGTTTGTTCTCATTAAAAAATGGTCTTTTTTGTTCTCTTTCATTAGAAACTGGTGTGTTTGTTCTCATCTTAGAAACGGGTTTTTTTGGGTTCTCATCATTAAAAAACTGGTCTTTTTGGGTTCTCATCATTAGAAAGGTCTTTTTGGGTTTAATCATTAGAAACTGGTTTGTTTGTTCTCATCTTTAAAAAACTGGTCGTTCGTTTCATCATTGGGAAATGGTCTGTTTGTTCCCCTTCTTTTAAAAAATGGTTGTTTGTTTCATCATTAGTAACTGGTCTGTTTGTTCTCATCATTAGAAACGGGTTTGTGTTTTTTTCTCATCATTATAAATGGGGGTGTTTGTTCTCATCTTAGAAACTCTTGTGTTAAATTCTCATCATTAAAAAAATGGCCCTGTTTTTTTTCTCATCATTAGAAACTGGTTGTTTGTTTATCATTAAAAAATGGTCTGTTTGTTCTCACCCTTAAAGAAACTCTTGTGTTCATTCCCCCATCATTAAAAAACTGGTCTGTTTGTTCTCATCATTAAAAAACTGGTTGTTCTTTCTCATCTTTTAAAAACCGGGTTTCTGTTCTTCTCATCTTTAAAAAACTGGTCTGTTCCTTCTCATCATTAGAAACTGGTCTGTTCATTCTCTTCTTTAGAAACTCTTGTGTTCATTTCATCATTAGAAACTGGTCTGTTTCCTTTTCTCATCATTAAAAAAGGGTTTTTGGTTCATCATAAGAAACTGGCCTCTTCGTTGCCTTTTTAGTTTTTTTCATCATTCTGGTGGTGTCGGGTTTACTGTTAAATATCCCTCCCCTTTTTAAAATCTTGTCAGAAGTTACGATTTTGCGAAAGGGCTTATGGGTTTTCTGCTAGAAAATTGCGGCAGATCTGGGGGGAGCGTATATGGAATTGTACGAGTGCGATAAAATTCCCCGGGAACAAAAGCCCAAGTTTCAGATCCAAGGCCACTGTTGTGCATTTTAAACCCACGCCCCCGTTGACAGTTTTTTTTTACCGGGTATACGTTTTAAACCCTTTAAAACATCATCACGCTTCGTTTTGGTTTTATTTTGGGGGAAAAAGCTGGTCGGTGTCTATTTTGGGAACGTACAATTACCTGGTGTAGGAAACCGAGAATGTTTCCGATACTGCCCCCTTTCTTTACCAGGTTAAAATCGGCGGGGACATGCAGCAGGGAGGAAGAAGTGGAGAATCAGTTTACATGCATTTGACAAACCCTTTCTTTTCAAAAAAGGGACCCCAAACCCCCTTTCTTTTAAAATTTCCCAATTTTGGAGCCGTTAGTTTGTGTGAAAAGCTACATGACCTCCCTACAGCATTCAACAGTTTAGAACAATCAATTATTTCCCTGGCTAGTTATGGCCCGCATTTTTTGTACCGTTCGAAATTGAAACGGGCGACGATGTTCAAAAAAAGGGCGTGATTGCCCGCGTTCAAAAAAACCAAAAAAACCAAAAATACACAAAAAATAAAAATCGGGAACGCGTATTTTAATATAAAAACCTGAAAAGGGACAGGTGAAATATTCGTTCAATGGCTTTTTGTCAAGTGTAAGCCTAAGACCACAAACAAAAAAAACGTCAATTTCAAAGGTTAGGAGAAAAAGGACCCAAAACTTCCCTGCTGCTTATCCAGTGGGAGAAGAGGATTAAACGTAAGATCCCCAAACAAAAAAACACCGAATACAAAATTTGGGGGAAAAAAAGGGCTAAAATTCCCCTGCTTTTTTTGCCCCTTGGGGGAAAAAGGGGGTAAAAACAAAAAATTTTTTTTGTTTTATGGAAAAAAAAAAGTCACTCGACCCCCCTGGGGTTAAAAAAGGCAAACATGTACCGTCCAAAAACATTTTTTTCTTTTGGGGAAAAGTGGGCCCCAAATTAAATTAAACATTTACGTAGTTTTTATGGGGGGGGGGGGGACTGGGAAAAAAAAAACCCCTACTCCGCCCAATTTTTCACCATTGAACCCGGACAAACTCAGCGGGGGTTTTTAACCCGGGTGGGAATTATAACCCTTTGACCCCCCCCGTCCACACTCCCCGTTTTTGAAAACCCTGTAGCAAAACAAAAACTTAACCCTTTGACACCCTCCCGTATTACCAGCTTTCCCCCCAGGAAGCGAGGGGTAATAAAAAAGGGGCGGGGGTTAAATTTTTTTTTAGTTAGGGGTAGGGGGGGGAGGGCAAAGGGTTTAATTTTTAAAAACGGGGCAAAATTGTAATGATGCATAGGCCTGGGACGGGTTTCGGGTTTCCTGTTTTTTAGGTAGGAGGGGTTTTTAAAAAATCCCAAAATGAGGGGGGGAAAAACTTTTTCCAAGGTTTTGCGCTCCTGTTTAGTGTAAAGGTATAGTTTCCATCACAGCCCTTTATATGGCCCTTTAAGGGGATCTTGGCCATCCCTAAAAAATTTTCCCCCGGGGGGGGTGTGGGGGGAGGGTTTTGGGGGGCAAAAGGGGAAAAAAAGGGGGGTTTTTTGGGTTTTTTCGATCGGTCCCACGGGAATTTTAGCAGGAAACCTCCCGGCCCCCCCCTTGGGGGGGGTTATGTGCAGGTTAAAAATTTTGCCATTTTTTTGTATTTTTAGCTTGGGGGGTTATGGCAGATTTTAAGGGTTTTTTGCCAAAGTCTTTTTTTATTTCTACTTGTGGGGTTATGGCAGGTTTAAAAGGGCCCGTGCCGGGGTCATTTTGTATTTTCTAGCTTGTGGGGCTTTTGTGCAGCTTTGGCCCTGTGCCATGTCATTTTGTTTTTTTTAGCTTTTTGGGCTTATGGCCCTTAAAAGGGCCCGGCCGTGACTTTTTTTATTTTCTAGTTTTTTGGGGTTTGGCCCGGCTTAAGGCCGTCCCTGATCTTTTTTTATTTTTAGCTTGGGGGGCTTTTTGTGCAGGCCCTTGGGGGCCGGGGATTTATTTTTTTTTTATTTTTTTCAACACATGAATGGCACCAGGGGGGGCTGTGCTTTGGAATTTTAAAATTTCCGGTGTGGGGAAACACTCTCGAAAAAACTTAAACCGAAACGAAACTCAGGTCGCTTCATCATGATCATTTCCCTTGGTCTTTTCCCCCCCCTTTTCCCCGGGGGGTTTTTTATTACGCCGGCCAGTCTTTGGGGTGGACGCTAAAGGGGAAAACCCGGGTTTTAAAAAACAAAACAAAACAAAAAAAAATCCATCTTTGATCATCTTGTTCCAAAAGCCGAAATGTGTTTTTGGGTTCACTTTGCTGTGCTGTGTGGGTGTGTGCCTGTGTCTGTGTTGTGGTGTGTGTGTGTGTGTGTTGTGTGTGTGTTTGTTGTGTGTGTGTGTTGATGGTAACCTCTGTATCTTCAGTTTCGTGCTTGTAGCGGGGGAAAGAAAAGGACACGGGCTTTTGTTTGTTTCTGTTTGTTTTTTTAATTTATCAAACTTTCGGTAGGGGTTTTTAAATAAAACTGCGAAGGGGGGTTTTTTCCTCCTCTCTCTCTCCCCTCTCTCTCTCTCCCCTCTCTCTCTCTCTCTCTCTCTCTTTTCTTTTCTGTCTCTCTCTGTGACGTTCCTCTCTTCTTCTTCCTCTCCCCCTTCTCCCCCCTCCTCCTTCTTTCCTGTCTCTCCCTGTTCTGTCCTTGCCCTTCCTTCTTCCTACCTCTCCCGTTTGGTGTCTCGTCTTTTCTCTGTTCTTTCCCTCTCTCGTCCGCCCCGCCCTTCCCCCCCCCCCCCCCCCCCCCCCCCCCCCCCCCCAAAACCACAAGACCAAACAGACATTTTAAGGAACTTTTGCGTAAGGTTTCGCCTATTTTCCACCAAAACGTGTCACCGTAAAAGGAAGCCCTTTTTAATTTCTTGTTGGCGCCCACTGAGGGGTCGTAGTTTGCAAAATGTTCTTGTTTGTCCTCCGAGGAACTGTTAAAAGTACCTTTTTTGTTTCAGGAAGAAAAGAACCAAAAAGGTTTTTTGCCGGGGAGTTTTTCCCCCTTGGAAAGTTTTTTCTTCGGGGGATTTTGCCCCCCCCCCCCCCCCCCCCTTTAAAAATTTTTTTGCCCCCGTTTTTTTTGGGGGGGGGTCGCGGTTTTCCCCCTTTTTTCCCCCCCCTTTTTTTTTTCCCCCCCCCCCCCCCCCTTTTTTTTTTTCGCCCCCCCTTTTTTTTTTTTTTTCCCCCCCCCCTCCCCTTTCCCCTCGCTTCGAAGCCCCCCTTTTTCCCTTCCTTCCCCCCCCCTTTTTTTTTCTTTTTTCCCCTTTTTCCTCCTGCCCCCCTTTTCCTTTTTTTTTAAATTTTTTTCCCGGTAGCGTTCCTCTTTCTTTCTCTAAAACCCTTAAGCCGTCCTCCTCCTTTTCCCAGACACTTTTTCCCCTCACTGAATATCGACAACCCTCCTTAGTCTGTCCCCAAACCTGCTGTTTTTATCCATTTTTGTTGAGAAAGTTCTTCGTATCAACAAAATTTTAACCCTTTGACCCCTCCTGCCCACCATCCCTACATGATCAACCTTTGCTAAAAAAGCAAAAACCAACCCCGGATTCTCTGAACCATCCACCAGTCCCTGCGGGAACTGGTGAAAGGGGGGTGGCGAATCAAAGAGTTATTTTTTTTGCAGTTTGTGGTTTGGGGCACGGGGTGTCAAAGGGTTAAATTTAATGTCTTGTCACTTTGGGGCCCTTTTTTTACGAGAATTTTTCTGAGCACAGTTTATAAAAAGCATAAGTTTTTAAAAAAATTTTTTTTTTTTACAATTCATTTTTACGTTTCCCTTTTTTTACACAAAAGTATAGGCCTCCAGATTTTTTCTTTTTTCGGGGTCATTGTGGCCTTGAAGAAGCTTCGGTTGAAGTAAAACTTGAGGGCACCGAAGGCGAAAGATAGCGAATGTCAAATGAAACACAGATTTTACAGTTTGCAAAATTTTTAAAGAAAATCTGCGTGAAACCCTTCCTCAAACTGCCATTCAAAGCACTTTTTGTTCGTGTGACCTGGTGCATTGCCTTCCAAAATTTTGTTTTCGCGGTCCTAAACGCCACGTCAAGACCGAATTTTGGTTAAAGATTCACTCGTAAAGAAGTGAGAGAAGCGGGAGGAAACCGTCCTTTTCCTCTTTCCTGTCTCGTTGCTGTCTGTCTTCTGTCTTTCCTGTCTCTTTCTCTGTCTTCTCACACACACACACACAGACAAAACCCCACAACACAACAAAGCCTACGCAATTCACACACTAACAATACACTCCCCCCCACATCCACGAGAGAGGAGGAAGAAAACCCCAACACACACACCACCACACACAACACACAACACACCCCAAACCACACACACACACAAAAGACCCTCCGGACTTAAAAAGTATTTCCGATCGATAAAAACAGTCAAACCCACCCCACCCCCCATCCCCCCCCCCACACACCCACTGTTCCTTTTTAAAAAAAAAAACAACGAAAAAAAGGGGAACGGGGGTTTTTCAGCGATGGAAAAAAACAAGGAGCCGTAAAGTTAAATCACCAAAAATCCAAACAAAGGGGCCCTTAGCTTTCCTTTTTCGTTTTGTAACCTTTTGTGAATACTTGTCTGGGCCTCAACCGAAACAGAAAAACGACGGGCAGGCGAGCCTCAGAGGGGCAAAACTTGGGGAAAGGGGTTGGTTGTTTTATTTTTTGCCCTCTCTTGTCCCTGTGGTTAAAAACAACTTTCCAGTTTTTGCGCCAGTAATACCATTGAACCTTTGTTTCTAAGTCATATTTTTTTTTTTTTACAATATTGGTTTTTTTTTTAAAGTCAGGACCCGTATCTGTGTTTTGTACAATCTAGCCTAAAACAATAAACACGGGCCCGTTCGTGGCCAAATTTTTTTTGTTTCCATCATTCTGGTACGTACTTCTGATTCTCAGTCCTTTCAGACTTGCTTGTGAAAGGGTTGTTTTTTTTGCGCGGGTGGAGGGAGTCTGCCGATGATAGTGGTAGTTGGGGGTGGTGCGCATAGGGGTTTTTTTCCGAGTTAAAGTACATACTGCGAAGGCAATTCGTTATCTCCTCCCCCCTTCTTTTTTTTCGTCTCTTTGTCTATCTCTCCCTCCCTCCCTTCTCGCTCTCCTTGGGTTCCTTCTTCTCCTCCTTTTCCTCTGTCCCCTTCTTTTTTTCCCATTTGTTTTTCCCCTACTTTCTCTTTTTCCCTGTTTCTCCTTGCTCTGCTCTCTCTCTCTCGGCTCTCTCTCTCTGCTTTTTTCGACTGTCTCTCCCCTCTCTCTGTCGTTGTTCTCTCCCCCTCTCTCTCTGCCCTCTTCTCTCTACTCCCCGCCTTTCCTCTCTTTCTGTCTTTCTTCTATTTTCCTTTTTCGGGTTTTTTTCCCCTTCCCTTTTCCCTCTTTTTCCCTGTCTGTCTCTCTTTCTCCTCCTCCTCTCTTTCTTTTTTTCTTTCTTTCTTTCTCTGTTTTTTGTTTCCCCTCCCCCCTCCCCCCTCCCTTTTTTCTTTTCCTTTTATAATTGTCTTTCTCTTCTTTGCTCTTAACCGAGAAAAACAAACTCCAAACTCCATATTAGATTCGTAAATGCTTCTTTTTGAGAAACGAAAACGGGGTATTTTGTTTTTACTTCTCTTTTCCCCAGCGAAAACTGACAGTGCAGCAGTGTTTTTCCGTATTTAAAAATAACTGGAATTCCAGTTTTTCCCCCCATAACACTCACCCTAACAAATTTTTCATGGCGTACCAATTTGGCATTAATGTTCGTCTAAACCAACCAGAGTTTGTAGTTGTATTTTGTTCTGGGGGGATTCACTGCAGTGGGAAAACCCATAGACCCCACCCCAAACTCCCACCATTTTTAAACTTCCAAAAACTCAGAAAACTCTATACCGGCAGGTTTTTTAAAAAAAGGCGATGGGAAAAAGGGACCATAAAACCCCAACTGACACCATAAATAGGGAATATAAATCTCGAAAGAACCCTTTTTGTAAGTTGCTGTCGGGGATAAACCCGATTATTTTTAAAAGCCCATGCTCTGCCAACACCCCCCCGTAAATAACGTGCCGCCCGGGGGAATCATCAAATACAACATAACTGTAAAGCCCCTCAAATTCCCAATTTTAGAACGGGCACCCGAACAAAAACAAGATGACATTAACAGTTTGCCGGTGGGGCATTTAAAAAAATAGAAAACATTCTTTTTCCAAATAATTTTTTTGTAAATTTTTGTACAAAAAGATCTAAACTAATTGGTTGATGGTTACGTTTAAAAAAGGGGGGGCTCGCTTGATCAAAATTTTGTTTTGTCATGTGGTTTTCATTCATTTTCATATTGTTAAGCCGGGCCGACTACTGAGCCTTATAAACAAATAATATCTGAAAAAACGACGGGTTTTAAAATATAAAAAAAGTAAAAAACCATGCTCCCTTTTTTCCGTGCAAAATCTAAATATTTTTTTAAAGAATAACATACTCGTGGTGAATCACGCCGTGAAATCTGTTGTCTCCTTAAAAAACGGACAATTGCACTGGAGGGACGCCTCTAAAAGGGGTTCTTCGGTGTCTGCCGTGTATGTTTATGTCTCACATCGACAATCCCAGCTTTCAAGAAAAAGAGTTGTGGGTTATTAAACGAAAAAATCTGCAAATAAAGGTCTCACTAGTTTTTGTTTTTTTGTTTTTTTTGGGGGGTTTTTTTGTTTTTTTTGTTTTGTTTTCGTTTTTACTAATAAAGGCTTGTTTCAACGATCGTAAAACTTTATTTTTAGAGAATATTTCCAAAAAAGGGCTGCCTGAACCTTTGTCCCCCCCCCCCCCCCCTGGGTTTCTTTTCCGAGTTTTGCGTGTATTTTTTGTGCTTTTTTAAAATCCTACAAATCCAAACTGTGCGCATGCTCCGCCGTACATACCCCACACACACCACACACACACACACACAAACACAACCCCACACAAAATCACCATACAAACCCCCACAGTATCACACACATCTCTTTCTCTCTCTCTCTCTCTCCTCTCCCAACACACCCCACACACACAACACACACACACAACCCCACACAACACACAACCACACACAACCCCAAACACACACCCCACACCACACACACACAACACACACACACACACACAACCACCAAGACCCACAAAACAACACCACACACACAACACACACACAAACACAAACACACCAAAACACACAAACACACAACACACACACACAACACACACACCAAACACCCAACACACACACAACCCCACAAAACCCCAAACACACACACAACACCACACACACAACACACTCTCTCTCTCTCCCCTTCCCCCCATAATCCCCCTTTTCCCCATCACATCAACTAACGAGCCTTCCCGGGGGGAGTTTCTTTTCCGCAAACAAAAAAAAAGAAAGAAAAAAAAAAAAAGGTATTTCCAATAGTAGGTTTTTACAACACCTACAGATTCTAAAAACAGCGAACAGCAGGATCCTCTGCCTTTCTGTACACATCGTCGATTAACCCATACCCGGGGGCTCTTCGCTAATTAATGAGCGAAAGGAATGTCACGGGTCCCCGTCTCTCAAGCTGCAGTACCCTATCTTATCAAAACGAGGGTTTTTTACTGTGCTATTCTATCAGGTTGCGTGCCTTTTTCAAAAAGGGGGTTCGAAAATTAAAACCATATGATCGCGGTGATGATTGTTTCGTTTTCTTTTTTTCGTATCATGAGGTTTTAAAATTTGAAGGGTTTCCCCAGAAGGGTTTATTCATTCTTTTAAACCTTTTGGATACACCGGGAGCATTTAAAAAAATCGATTTTATTTGTTTGTTTTTTGTGTTCGGGTAAAGACCTCACGCTTTTTAAACAAGTTTTCGGGGTAGAAAATTTTGTTTGAAGTTTAAAATTTGTGTCCTTATATCCCAATCACCTTTTAAAACATGGTTATTCGGTTTGAAAATTTGGGGAGTTTTAAGATTGAAAAATTTGTGTACCCGAGATGAGATGAGAATTTATTGTGATGAATGTGATGATGAGACGACGACGACGACGAAAGAGACGACCGACGACGACGACGACGAGGGGAGGACGCGATGATAGATTTCTTGGGGTTTTTTATCAAGGGTCCTGTGTGGCTTTTCTAGGTTATTAATGTCATGCCAGTGTAAAGGGAGGTGTTTTCGATTGTATAGATTTTCGTGCTAAAACCATGTAAATCTTGGGAAAAATTTTTAAAAAAGATTTATGGGGAAGCGGCATGTTACGAATTAAATCGCGTAATGTTTAAGGCAAGGGGGATTCCTACCTTTAATCGTAAAGGAAAGGGCTTTTTTTGTTTTGTTTTTTTTTTTCCTTTTGGGCCAAAATTTTCCCCGTTGTTACAGCATTTTGCCATAACCATTTGTTGTGGGTTCAAAAAACCCCAGGGCGCCGGTTTGAAAAGCCGAATATCTCGAGTTCACCCAGCCCCAACATTTAAAAAAGGCCTGTTCTTTGCCCGTCTAAAGGTTTCCATCTTTTGGTGGGTCCCTGTTTTCCCATCCCTTTTTTCAAAGCCTTTCGGCGTGTGGGCTTTGCGCGGGGCTCCGGGGGTCTGCTATTTATTTTGGATTTTGAGGGGAATACTTTGGAATTGTCCGGGGCGATGATCCCCTTTTAAACAAAATAGCCCAAATTTCCCCCACTCTCAGGATTTGATTTTGGGTCAGCCCAAAATAAAACAGGGGTACAATTTACTGGGGGGGACAGGGTACGGGGCAAAGAATCCCCCCCCCCCCCCCCCCCCCACCGACCACGTTCGAAACCATCGCGTACATTAAAAAGGTAGGAACCTACCTTTACTCCAAACAGGTAGGTTCTGTACCTGTAGAATGTAAAAAAAAATTTAACTTTCCCAAATTTTTTCACTGTACCCAACAAGTAAAATCGGGGGGTTTTGGTTCCTTTGAATGTTGTTTATTTATAGAGGTAATTCAAATAATCAAAATGTTTGTAGGTATTTTGTTTGTACATTAGGCTTAAAAATTTTTTTTTTTTAAAAAAGCAAAAGTGGAGGGAAAGCAACTAGCGTACCCGTAGGTCAAAAAGAAAAGCGGAATCTGAGGTATAAGAAATTTCTTTTGGAACTTTTTAAGTAAATTAATTTAAGTTACCTGGGGGTGTTTTGATAGGGCCTAAACTCAAGTCTGATGATTTTATTGTTAAGTCCTAGCCGGCAACAGAAAAAAACCTTTGTATGTGCTTTCCCATTTTTTTTTTAAAAACTTCACCCTTTTGGGTCCCCCTATTTTGGTAAAGTCCCTTCCGCTCTCCCTCCCCTCCCCATTTCAAGGCCTTGCGGGCACGTAAGGTTACCGTCTGCCGGGTAATTGCCCGGGTTGCTACAAAATTTTGGGTGGGGTTTAAAATTGTCCCAGTGCAATGAATGTGCAACGAAGCTGTGCACAACGACATACAAACTTGCGGGCATGAAAATAAAAAGGAAAGGTAGGCTACAAATCAAGCGGTTGGCGGTTTTGGTAGGGTTTTCACCCTTTCTTCTTCTTTTTTTTTGTTCGCTTTTACCATCAAAGGGGTTCGGGGGGGGGAAAGAGGGGAAAGGAGGGGAATGTTTGTGTCGTGCGTGAGAGAGAAGAGAGAGAGAGTGTGGTGTGTGTGGTGTTGTGGTGGTGTGTTGTGTGTGTGTGTGTGGTGTTGGGTGTGTGTGTGTGACAGACGGGGAAATGGGACAAATTGAGTTGAGGAAATTTTCCCCCCCACCTTTGCCCAGTTTCCAAAAAACACGATTTTGTTTAACACAAACACACGCCACACACACCCCAAAAACCAACGCACCACACACCCACACACACACAAAAACACACACACAAAACCCCACACACGCACACCCACACACACAGCACACATCTCTCTCCCTCCCATTCTTTCTCTCCCTTTACCATTTTACACACACAACACACACACCACACACACACAACACACACACAACCCCTTCTCTCCCCCACACACACACACACAAACCACACACACAGCTTGCACTGTCATTTTTTGTTGTTCCCCCCAATGCAAAAAAAAAGAGACGCATACTGACAAACTGCCATGACATGGACAGGGCAGCAATAACATCTCTCCATGCTTTGATTATTCAACGCCCCCCCTCTTTTTGTGTTTTTTCAGGGGGGAAAATTTCTCTGGGGCCTTTTTTTTGGCAACCTTGCCGGCCGACCTTTCCCCCACTGTTACTTCGTACGTTCTGTTGCGTCCAAAGGGGTACAAACGTTCTCATCATTTCCGTTAGGGTAGTTTGAATAAATTAACGAAGGTGCGGGTTTTTTCGTTCATAAACCGATTGGAAACAGTTTCCAGGGATGTTCGCTTGATGCAAGTTCAAAAAACTAGCCTCATTCCAAGTTCCGAAAAGTGAGACTCAGGTGTTTTTTCGTCTGCCACTTTTTCATTTCTTCATGTTCCCATTAATTGTTTAAAGGTAAACGAAAATCGTCTCCTGTCAATTTCGTGTCTTTTATAGTTATGCCATATTATTTTTTTTTTTTTATTCATTTTTAAAAGCGATTTCGTCATTGTTTGATCTTTTTGGTAGCCTACATTAGATTCAGAAAGGAAAGGGAGGGCGAAAAAGGGCAACGTCCAATTTCAAGGGTCACCCTTTAAACCTTTGACTTCCGCACCCAAAAACCCCAATACAAAAAATTAACCCTTTTACTCCCCCACCCCCATCCCCCCCCTTTCCCGCAGAACTGTGGATGGGGGGGAATCAAAGGGAAATTTTTGCTTTTTTAAATAGTTGGCAATGCAGGATGCTGGGGGACAGGGGGCGGGGCGAAGGGGTTTTAAAGTCTTGCAATGAGGTCAGTATCCATGTGTCCCCCGCAGCTTTTAAAAATAAAGCCCAGCCACCCCACCCCCCGAAGACGGAGAGCAGTCTGGGCAGCAACACACCAATGGCGTAAAAACCACCATTTTGCTCAAAAACCCCCTGGCGCCACACCCGGCAACCAACAAAAACCCCTTTGTGCAGCAAAAACACCAAATGTTCAGCAACCACCAAATGTGCACAACACCCAAAAGTGCAGCAACACACCAAAGTGCAGCACACACCAAATGTGCAGAAAAAACACCAAAAATGCATAACACACCAAAGTGCACAACACACCATTTTTGCAGAAAAACACCCAAAAGTGCGCAAACACCATTGTGCGCACCACCAAAGTGCAGTAACACCCAAATTGCAGCAACACACCCAAATTGCAGCAACAACCAAATGTGAGCAAACACCCAGTTGTGCAGGGACAAACCTTGTGCGCAAAAACCCAGTTGTGCAGCAACACACCAAATGTGCCAACACCCAAATGTGGGAGCAACACACCAAATGTGCAGGCAACACACCAAATTGCAGAAAACCCATTGTGAGCAAAACACCCAAAATTCAGCAACACACCCGTTTTTGGGAGCAAACCCAAACCAAAAAGGCAGCAACCACAGTTGTGCACAACACACCAAAAGTGCAGCAACACACCAAATGGCAGCAACACACCTTTGGTGCAGCAACACCCAAAGTGGCAGAACACACCAAATGTCAGCAAACACCCGTTGGCGCAACACACCAAATGGCCAAAAAACACCAAAGTGCAGCAACCACCAAAATTTGCAGCAAACACACCAAATGTGCAGTAAACAAAAAAACCCAAAAGTCCCCAAAACAAAACAAAAAAACCCCAAAAAGTGCACAACAACCAAATGGCAGCAAAACACCAAATGTGCAGCAAACACACCAAAAAGTGCGCAACACACCCCAAAATTACACAACCCCCAAAGTCAGCAACACCCAAAGTGCAGCAAAACCCCAAAATTTCAAACAACACACCAATGTGCAGAACACAAAAATGGCAGCAAACACCAAAATTTTCCAACACACCAATGTGCGCAACACACCCAAAAGGCAAACAACCACCAAATGGAGAACACACCAAATGTGCAGCAACAACCAACTGGCAGCAACCCAAACCCAAAAGTGCACAACACACCAACGTCACAAACACACCAAAAAGTGCACAACACCCCAACTGTGCAAACACACCAAATGTGCAGCAACACACCAACTGTGCGCAACACACCAACGTGCCAACACACCAACTGTGCAGCAAACACCAACTGTCAGCAACACACCCAAATTGCACAACACACCAACGTGCAGCAACACACCCCAATGTGAGCACACACCAACTGTGCAGCAACCACCCCAATGTCACCCACCACCAGCACAAATTTTGGGAAGACAAGGGGGACACGATCGAAACAAAAAGAATGGGAAAAATAAATTTTCAATTTTTTATATTGAAATTTCTGAAAGGGAAAAAGTTGGACAGAAAGGGGCTCAGTTTTCAACGAAAACCCCTTTTTCATGAGACAAAGTTAAAAAACCGAAATGGCCATCGTAGAGAAAAAAAAAAAACCCCAAACACACAACCACCACACCACACATACACACACTACACACACCTTTTACAAACACCAAACACACACACTACACACACACACACATACACACACATACCCACACACAACCCACATACACACCCAAAAAACACACACACACACACACCATACACACACTCACACACACAACACACACATACATCACCAATAAAACCCCTACAACAAAAACAACACACACACAACACACCAACACACACACACACACACCCCACACCACACTCAAAAACACAAAACAAACCACAACGCTGTAATTCATAATCCATAACTGTTTTCCCCCCCACCCAAACCGAAAAAGGCTGGGTGGGCAAAAGGACCCCCCCCCCCCTTTTCCCCCCCTTTTCCCTTTCATCAACCAGAGCCCCTCGTGTTTCCGATTCCAAAAAAATTATCTGCCGTTTTATACGCGTTGCGACTCCTCTTTCCCGCCGCGCTAATTCAGTACGAGGCAGCGACTCACATAGGAGGAGCAGACGATTTCATTATTGCCATTTGTTTGGTGGTTTAAAAACAGATAAAAAGGGGCCCTTACATATCTCCAGCTCCCAGCATTTTTCCCCAGTCCTGTTTTCCTTATACGACTCCACAATTGCAAAAAATGCAGGGGGCCACATTTTATCATGTTCAGTTTCTGCTGGAACATAAAGGGGAGAATGGTTATCAAGTCTTTTATGAAATGTACTAATTTCTCCTCCACATTTTACAGTCGTCGTTTTTTCTTCTAATTTATCACAGACGAACGCTTTCATAAACACCATACGCAGAAAACATCCATTCAAAAAAGTTAAAGATTTCTCCTTGGAAAGAGAAAAGGGGGTAAGGGGCACATTTTATTTGTCCTGATAAAAAGAAAAAAAACATATTTCTTTCTGACACTTCAAAAACTATCATTATTTTCCCTTTAGATTTGTAATGACGAAGATTTTCAAAGTCCATTACACGTGACTATTAAAAATTTTCTTTTCAATTTGTAATAGACAAGATGTCTTAATATCTCCAAGGGGATTTTCCCCAGGGTGAAAACTTTAAAAAATCCCCCCTTTTTTCCATGGGGGGACGGCATTCAAGGGCAAAGCAGTGATCAAAACCCTTAAAAGTGCATAATTTCTTTTTAACAGTTTACAGATTTGTAAATTTTTTCCTTTTCAATTTTTTACAGCGTTTTGGGTTTTTCCTGGGCATTTCGCAACAGACAATGTTTTTATAAATTTACATAACACATTTTATTCCCTTTTCATATCGCAACAACGAACTTCATAAATTTAATAAAC
>JAPXFY010004705.1:5000-12500 GCA_030674185.1 Monoplex corrugatus | reverse complement strand
GAGCACTTTCGTGATGGTGTCGACGAATTAAAAGTGCGTTCAGCACCACTAATGATCAATATGATGGTAGTCCTTCGTTGCCGAAGATGACGATGAAATCCTGCAGCTCATCTGTGGACGCGCATGTGGCTGTGCAATCCGATCTTGGATATACAATGTCTGTTGCAGTGGGGACACTGGAATGTCGTGGTTGGGGTGGTTGGATTATGTCTCCTCTCTCTTCTGATAGTCAGCTTCTCCCTGTAGTTGATATCGCTGTTTCTGCTGGCAAGATGGACGGCCCTGCGCCAGGCGTTCCTTTCGGTGGCAGTTCTTTCGAGTTCTTTGGGGGTAACCTGTGCAAACTGGAGGTTTGCCTTTATCGTGTCCTTGAAATGCTTTTTTGGCCTCCCGAGATTTCTTTTGCCACTTGTGAGTTCGCCGTACAGCAGTTGTTTGGGCATTCGGTGGTCTTCCATGCGGATGACATGGCCGACCCATCTCAGTTGGGCTTTGACAAGCAGGCTTTCTATGCTTTGTGAGCTTGATCGGTTGAGGACCTCAATGTTGGTGATGCGGTCTTGCCACCGGATGCCAAGTATGCTGCGGAGAGCCCTTTGGTGGAACTGCTCTAATTTGTTGATGTGCTTCCTGTAGAGTGTCCAAGTCTCCGAACCGTAGAGGAGGGAGGAGAGCACAACGGCATTGTACACTTTGATTTTTGTTGACAGCCGGACATTGTGCTGGTTTAGTACCTTGTTTTTCAGTCTACCGAGAGCCTGGCTGGCTTTGCTGATTCGTGAATCAATTTCCTGATCGATGGAGCCGTCTGCAGAGATGATACTTCCAAGGTATTTAAAGTTCTTGGTGTTCTTCAGACTGTTGCCATCGATGGTGATGTTTGGAGACAGTGGGTTAGTTTGTGGGGCAGGCTGGTGAAGAACTTCAGTTTTCCCGATGCTTATTATAAGTCCAAAGAGCTTTGAGGCTTCTGCGAAGTGATTGAGCATTGTTTGCAGGTCCGCTTCAGAGTGAGCATTCAAGGAGCAGTCATCGGCGAAGAGCGCCTCCTGAAGGAGTTCTGTGCTGGTTTTTGTCTTGGCTTGCAGGCGACGTAGATCAAAAAGGGAGCCATCCAGGCGGTACTTTAGTATATTCCCTTGTCAAGATCCTTGCAGGCGTGGGAAAGCATGGCGGTGAAGAAGATATTGAAGAGGACTGGTGCCAGGACACAGCCTTGTTTGACGCCATTTGTAATTTCGAATTCGTCAGTCATGTTGCCACTTGCAAGAACTTGCCCACTCATGCCTGTGTGGAAGAGCTGGATGATCTTTAGGAATTTGGGAGGGCAGCCAATCCGTTCTAGGACAGTCCACAGGGCTTCTTTGTTGACCGTGTCGAAAGCCTTGGTAAGGTCAACAAAGACTGAGTAAAGAGGCCTATTCTGTTCTATGCACTTTTCTTGAATTTGTCTCATAGCAAAGATCATGTCCACAGTGCTTCTCCCTGGCCTAAAGCCACATTGAGCCTCTGGTAGGATCTGTTCTGAGATGGTTATCAGTCTGTTGAGGATAACCCTTGCAAATATTTTCCCTGCTATGGAGAGAAGAGAGATGCCCCTGTAGTTTCCGCAGTCTGCTTTACTACCTTTGTTCTTGTACAGCGCAACTATGAGCGCGTCTTTGAAATCAGCAGGCATTTGCTCTTCTTCCCAGACCTGTAGCAGGATGTCATGGAAGGTTTCCAGGGCTTTGGGGCCTGCTGCCTTGAAGATCTCAGCGGGAATGCTGTCTTTTCCAGAAGCTCTGCCGGAGTTGGTCTTGCTTATTGCCTTTTTGATTTCATCTAGAGTAGGAGGAGCGTCTAGGTCTTCCAGGAGTGGTTGCTGGGGGATTTGATTGAGAGCATCTTGATCAACAGTGGAAGGTCTGTTCAAAAGAGAGCTGAAATGTTCGGTCCAGCGCTTGAGGAGCCTTTCTTGGTCCTTGATCAGGGTTTTGCCATCCGAGGACAACAAGGGAGAACATCCTGAGGTTGTTGGGCCGTAGACGGTTTTCAGAGAGCTGAAGAACATCTTGGAGTTGTGGGTATCAGCATAGAGTTGAACTTCTTCGGCCTTATTGTTCCACCATGAATCTAATGATCAATATGCTTGATGGTTAAAGTATTTCTTTCTGTACAAACCCCTTCGTTAGGGCCTAAGGCAAAAAACAAACAAAAATAAACCCCAAATGCATTATCCAATTCTCTCTCGCGCTCGCTCTCTCTCTCTCTTCTCTCTTAACCATTCACACACACTCTCTCTCTCTGTTATTTATTCACTCTCTCTTTCTCTCTCTTACTCCCTCTCTCTTTTTTACTCCCTCTCTCGGTCTCTCCCCCTCTCTCTCTTTCTCGCTCTGTTATTCATTCACTCTCTCTTTCTCTCTCCCTCAATCTCTCTCTCTCTCTCTCACACACACACACTCACACGTACACACACACACACACATGCACTCTCTCTCTCTCTCTCACTGAATTAATGTTGGGAGATCGAGGAACTGAAATGATTGTTTTTTGAACATCTCCACACCCGTACCATCTCTCCATGCACCGCTCCGCTACACACCGACAGATCAAATTTGGATTTTGAAATCGATTTGTCTCTTTTGAAATAATGTATGGATGGTGGATCAAAACATACTCTCTCGAATCGTTTTCTCTTACACACACTCACAGGCGTGCCCACACGCATGCTAACACACACACACACACACACACTGGCACACACACACATACAAACACATACACATAAACACACGTACACACACATACACAAACATACAAACGCACACACACGTACACACACATGCACACACTCACACGCACTCGTGCAAACACACACACACACATGCACACACGTACATAACACACATATACACACATTCTGACACACACACACACACACACACACACGCACACACGCACGCACGCACGCACACACACACACACGAACACACACACAAACAGACACAAACAGACATACACACACACACGAATACATACTCTCTTACGCACACATACAAACACAAACACACACACACATGCAAACACACACTCACACACACACACACACACACACACATGCAAACACACACTCACACACACACACACACACACACACACACACACACCACACACACACACAACACACACACACACACTTCTCCGTTTTCATTAAAGGCCAGTATTCGTCAGTAGAGCGGAAATAGTTTACACACATGCTGGAGGTGTTATTGGTACAACAGTGACGGTAAATGTTTGTCTCATAACCCTGGTAGGGTAGGGAGTTAGGTGGTAGAGACCTCATCGGGGATCAACAACATGTGAGGACGTTGCCTATCTCCCTCCCTCTCACTGCCTTACTTTCACACACACACACACACACACACACACACACACACACACACACACACACACACACACACACACACACACACACACACACACACACACACACACTCACACACACACACACACTCTATCTCTATCGGCCTCTTTACATCTCAGGAGATGATAGTCTGCACCAGGAGGCGTTGTGGTCATGACGTGCACTTTCTGCTGTGGCTGTGCAGGCCGATTCTTGAGTGGCAATCTCTGTCACATCTGCCACATATAAATTGAGTCGCTGTTGTCTGGTTTCTCGAACACTGCTTGCGAAGAGCCCTTTTCTCATCTGCGCTTTCTGCTCTCCTCCTCTCTGCATTCACAACGCCTTGCTGAACGGCTGTCCTCCACGCTGCCCTGTCTTCCGCCAGAGTCTCCCAAGAGCCTGGGTCAATCCCTGAGCTTCTAAGGTCCCTTTTGCATGCGTCTACAAAGCGTAGCTGTGAGCGTCCTGGAGTTCGCTTCCGGTTTGCCAGTTCGCCGTAGAGAACGTCTTTTGGTATGCGTCCATCCTACATTCGACGCACATGGCCAAGCCAGCGTAGTCGGCGTTGGCTTAGAAGGGCAAAGATGGTCTGTAGGCCCGCACGACGGAGGACCTCTGTGTTGGTCACCTTGTTTTGCCATTGGATGCCGAGGATGCGTCGCAAGCAGCGGAGATGGAAAATGTTGAGCCTCTTTTCTTGGCTGGCGTATGTGGTCCAGGCTTCACTTGAGTAGAGAAGTGTGCTCAACACACATGCTCTGTACACCTGCATTTTGGTGTTCGCAGTGAGACTGCTGTTGGACCAGACCCGCTTGTTCAGTTTAGCCATAAACAGATGAGGCCTTTGCAATTCTGGCGCTGATTTTCAGCGTCCAGAGAGAGGTTGTCACTTATGGTGGACCCCAAGTACTGAAATTTGTGGACATACACACACACATTCACTCACACACACACACACACACACACACACACACACACACACACACACACACACACACACACACACACACACACACACACTCACACACACTCACTCACTCACACACACACACACACTCACACTCACACACACACACACACGCGCACGCACGCACGCACACACACACACACACACACACACACACACACACACTAATTTAAAAAAAGGAGACAATATAAACTTACTGGCAAGTCAGGTTAAATGTCATATAAACGACGTATATTCTGATCATTTGAAAATTTACACTGATGGGTCAGTAATTGAAAGAAAAGCAGGCTCAGCGTTTTTAATACCTGCTCTCAAAATTGAAAATCTTTCTACATAGGACTTGATAAATCTATCTTTACAGCTGAACTCTTTGCAATATTAATGGCTTTAAACTTTCTGATAAGTCTTCCTAGGACAATTTTTCAGATACTTCTTTGCGTTGATTCAAAATCAGTACTTCAGGCTCTTGAATTATCAAAATTACAAACAAGATCAGAAATGATTCTGGAAATAAGTCATTTGATTCATAATTTATCTTTAAGAGGCACTGATATTACTTTCTGCTGGATACCTTCTCATAGTTCTTTTAGTTATAATAATGAAGTTGACAGGGCTGCCAAACGGGGAGCTAATAACTCACCAGATTCAAACAATATCCAGCTTTCTCTCTCGTTGCACGAGAATTACACTTTAGTGGACAACTACGTCTGGAAGCAGTTCCAATTAAAACAGAAAAAGTATGATAAATGTCACATGAACTTTGAAGTTAGCAAAATACTTAAGCAGCTTCATGCCAGCAGAACTATACAGTCCCTTATGTACAGATGGAAACTTGATGCATTCAAAACAAAATATACCAATAACATAGTGTGTCTGTGTGGAAAGAAGATAACACATAGTCATATTCTTTCTTGCGTTAGGGTAAAACGACATATTCCAACACTATCTGTGAGTACAGTTTCTGACATATTTGCCTCATCATCATTACTGTATGAATTTTTTGTTAGCCTGTCAAAAAGTCCTATAGCGAATTACCTTTAAAATGTTATTTGACTTGTTCATTGTTGTGGTTAGTCAATTATTAGTTTTACTTTTTATTCATTTCTTCCGGATATTTACTAATTTTGTTTGTCAGTTTGTTTGTTTAAATCGATAATTATGGTAACATTATTTGTTAGTTTTACCTTCCCCTCTTCAAAACAGTTGTTTTCTGGATCATCTTTTCTCAAATTCAAAATTGACAATTTTCAAATATCTTCTTCACTCCTCCTCTATCACTCCCCCCCCCCCTTTTCCTCTATCACTCCCCCCCCCCCTTTTTTTTTTTTTGTGTGTGTCTAAAATCACTTTAGTGAATAGACATTAAATCAAAGACCACCACCACCACACACAGAGCTCCAGTCCTGAACAGGAGCAGGCATTCGTTTCAGTGATCTAGTAGTTTGAGCTAGACTCGAACCTGTGCATTTAAATTGGCACGCCGGAGAGTTACCGCTACGTAATCTAAGCCTCGAATCGTCATGAGATTCATCCTCATCATGTGTCCTGCCGCTTGGCGTTGGCGATCATGGCCCTCTATACGAATCTATCCCTTGTCGCTGCATTTACATCTCCCACCCTCTCTGTCCTCAGCCATTCTGCAAGTCCGTCCAATATTTTCTCCCTGGGTCTACCTGGTGCTCTTTTCCGTCAAGCTTTCCTGTTGTGACTAGGTGCTCTGATTTCTCTTGCCTCATAAAATGTCCAATAAGTGTTGCTTAACTTTTCAAAATCTTCTTCATTAACGTTCGTTTTGTGTCTGCCTCGTTCAAGACTGTCTCGTTTACTTTCTTTGCTGTCCATGGAACTCTCAGCGTTCTTCTTGGAAACCACATTTCAGTGCTCATGAGAATACAAAAACAACAACAACAACAACAACAAAAAAACATGTTTTTTGTTAAATAGCATAGCGTAGAAAAAGTACGGTTTGACTGTGGTCAACTACAATGTCATAAAGAAAGAAAGGAAGGAAAGAAAGAAAGAAAGAAAGAAAGACATAAAGGAAGAAAGAACGAAAGAAAGAAAAACAGGAAGACAGACAGACAGACAGAATATGTTATCTATTTTTATTTGAAGATTGCCTTTGTACATCAAATGAGATTAATCTTAATAATGGTTTTAACCTGTGGGAAAATGCGCAGGTGCCGAGAGAGAGAGAGAGAGAGAGAGAGAGAGAGAGAGAGAGAGAGAGAGACAGACAGACAGACAGAGACAGAGAGAGAGAGACAGACAGACAGAGACAGACAGACAGACAGACAGAGACAGACAGAGACAGAGAAAGATACAGAGAGACAGACAGATAGACACACAGATACAAAGAGAGAGAGAGGCAGACAGACACAGAGTGACAGAGAAAGAGACAGAGGGACAGAGACAGAGAGACAAAGATACAGACAGACACAAAAGAGAGAGAGAGAGAGAGAGAGAGAGAGAGAGAGAGAGAGAGAGAGAGAGTCCTTTTCAATTCATTATGTATAGAAATGGCGACGATTTGTACTATTGTTTGATTATTGGCATGCCAGAGTGTTAATACATTGTGTTTAATGTAAATGTATTGTTTGAATGTATATATATCTGATTTGCATTTTGTATATTTGTATTTCATTTAAAAAAAACTTTGATGCAAGGGACAGAAAAGAAAGAAAGGAAGGAAGGAAGAAAGAAAGAAAAAAGAAGAAAGAAAGAGAGAAAGAAAGAAAGAGAGAATGAAAGAAAGAACGAAAGAAAAATAGAAAAAGAAAGAATAACAGACTACAGTAGAAAATAAATGATCTCCCCTTCTCCTCCCCAACAAGAACAAGAACGACAACGATAATAAAATAATGTAGACGATTATCTGCCTCCCTAAACCCTTCTTTTCTGTTTTCTCTTTTGTGTGTGTAAGTGTGTGTATGCGCGCGCGCGCGCGCGTGTGTGTGTGTGTGTGTGTGTGTGTGTGTGTGTGTGTGTGTGTGTGTGTGTATGTGTGTGTGTTTGTGCGCGCGCACGCGTACTTGTGTGTGCGTGTGTATGTATGTGTGTATGTATGTATGTGTGTGTGTGTGTGTGTGTGTGTGTGTGTGTGTGTGTGTGTGTGTGTGTGTGTGTGTGTGGTGTGTGTGCG
>JAPXFY010004704.1:10000-17109 GCA_030674185.1 Monoplex corrugatus | reverse complement strand
AAGACAGGCGCAATTTTTTGGCCAACTGGCCTTCATCAAGCGTAGCCGTAAGACCACAAACGGAAAAAGACCAAATACAAAAATTAGGAGAAAAAGACTGAAACTCCCCTACTGCTTCATCCAGTGGGAGAAAAGGACTAAAATGGACGAACCAGCAGGGGAGTTTCAGTCTTTTTCTTTTTATGTTTGTATTTTTCCCCCGTTTGTGATCTTACGTCTACGCTTGACAAAGGCCAGTTGGCCGAACATTTGAGCCTGTCTTGTCTGGTTGTGTTACATACGCGTTCTGGTTCTTTCCTCGTAATTTTTTCTCTGATTCCTTCATACCTTAGTAAAGGAGTCATGAGATAATCAGACAACATATGATAACGATCACATGAATGTCTCATTTCGCAAGATGAAATAACCAGCTAATCTCAGCGGGCTTTTGCCATCCCACATGCACAGATGAAAACTTCATGCGTTCAGAACTGAATGCACCACGAATATTGTGTCTTCGTGAACAGAAGATAACAACCAGTCATTATTCTTTCTTGCATGTAAAACGATATTCCTACACTTTCTGGAAGCACAATTTACGGCATGTTTGAATCAACACTAGTAATATATGCGTTTTTGTTAGCCTATCATAAAGCTCCGTAGTTATAAGTTAGATCTTAATTTTTGTGTTTAACCATTTGCTGTTTAACTAGATCTTGTTATTTACTTCATTTGTTTGCTTTTTCCATCCCCTCTTCCAGTTCCCAGTTCATTTTTTTTATTCAAGACTTTTCCAGCGCATAGGATGTTTTTGGCAGTCTCAGGAAGTCTGCAAGGTAACTGTTGGCACATTTTGGATGGAGCGCATGTGGAATCGTCCGAGTGCGATGAATACCTCTTGAACAAACTTTAAACTCCTCTTTTATGTAATAATTCTCTTTATACACGTATTTCGCTTTGCTCTTTTCTTCTTGCTTATTTTAGGGTCCAAAATTATCTAATCGTACAGACACTGAATCAATCACTACCGCCACCCACACACGCACGCACACGCACACCCACCCACCCACCCCCCAACACACACACCACACACCACACACACAAACACACACAACATAACACACATACACACACACACATAAACACACACACATACACACACACACACATAACACACACCATAAACACACACACATAAACACACACACATAAACACACACACACACACATAAAACACACACACATAAACACCACCATAAACACACCACACACATACACAACACAACACACATAAACACACACATAAACAACATAACAACACATAAACACACACACATACACACACATAAACACACACACATAAACACACACACATAAACACACACACATACACACACATAAACACACACACATAAACACACACACATAAACACACACACATACACACACATAAACACACACACACACACATAAACACACACACACACACATAAACACACACACACACACACGCTAGTTCCCTCCACCCCACCCTCACCCCCACCACCATATGCGCAATCATCATTCCACCCAACAAACATCATCTATCCTACCACTGAAAATCAGTCGTTCACACACACACACACACACACACACACACACACACACACACACGCACACACACACACACACGCACACACACACACACACCACACACACTCACACACACACACATACACACCACACACACTCACACACACACACACACACACACACACACTCACACACACACACACACACACACACACACACACATATGCGCACACACACACACACACGCATGACACTAATGCACTCATGAAGGCATGACATTTCATCCCTCCAGATGGAACAATTCCAACAATCGGCTTTAGAGGAGTGGCCATAGATTTTCCGCAAACATCATGGAATTTTATAGCCATGAAGTGGAGATCTAAAGTATCGAGTTTAATTAATCCTAGTTTGCAGCTTCACAAAGATTGATTGCCGTCTGTTTCAATGTATCAAGAGGTTGGATGGTGTCACCTTAGTACACGTTTGATATAGAAGTTGTTTTCCCCCCACTTTTGATCCTTCTGTTTTTAAGGGACATTAATGTGTATTACCAGGGACGAATTCGAGCTGGCGTGTGTGTGTGGATGTCAGTCTCTCTCTGTTTCTCTCTGTCTCTCTGTCTCTGTCTGTCTGTCTGTCTGTCTGTCTCTTTCTCTTTCTCTGTGTGTGTGTGTGTGTGTGTGGTGCGTGCGTGCGTGCGTGCGTGTGTGTGTGTGTGTGTGTGTGGTGTGTGTGTGTGTGTGTGTGTGTGTGTGTGTTTTTTTTTCGTTCGTTATTTCTTTCATCGTCTTTTCACATGTGTTTTTAGACGAATGTGTGTGTGTGTGTGTGTGTGTGTGTGTGTGTGTGTGTGTTGTGTGTGTCAATCTATGTGTGTGTATGTGTGTGTGTCTGTGTGTGTGTGTCTGTCTGTGTGTCTGTCTCTCTGAGTATGCGCGCGTGTGTGTGTATGTGTGCGTGTGAAAAACTGATTTTCTGGAATGGGGTGGGTAATGTTGGTTGGGTGGAATGATGATTGCGCATGTGTGTTTCAGATCAGATGGGGGTGGGAAATTTGTGTGTGTGTGTGTGTGTGTGTGTGTGTGTGTGTGTGTGTGTGTGTGTGTGTGTGTGTGTCTGTGTGTGTGTCTGTGTGTGTGTGTGTGTGTGTATGTGTGTGTGTGTGTGTGTGTGTGTGTGTGTGTGTGTGTGTGTGTGTGTCTGGTACCAAAATAAGTGAACAAAATTTCATCACGTGTTTTAGGAAAGAAGAGTGGCAGAATGGTTCAGACGTTCGCCTGCCGATAATTAAACTCGAAATTCCACGGTTCGTTTCCCGTGAAGGCCTCGACTTCTCTCCTCAGTTTGACTGGAAAATCAAACTGAACGTCTGTTCCTTTAAATGGAGACGAAAGTCAGGTCGGAACCGTGTGCCTTCTGGCCTGCACACGCTAAAAATCCCACTGCAGTTGAAAATCGTGAAGAGCAGGGCATTCGCCCGGCTGACCTGGTATAAGAATTGGAGAGATAGGTTGATTTCTGAGGTCGCTGCTCGTGAAGTCCAATTAGCATTTTTGCTTTTTTGAAGTCGCGGTAAAAAAAAAGAGGTGCTGCACAGCGGCGACACGTTTTCAACGGGGAGAGCAGCCAAAGTTTCACATTCATCATCATCATCATCATCAGGTGCCTTGCCGCACGGCGTTGGCGATTATGGACTTTCATCTGTCTCTATTACTTGTTGCCTCAAGCATCTCTTCCACCTTCCCTGTCCCCAGCCACTCTGCAAGTCCGTCTCCTATCTTCTCCCTGGGTCTACCCGGTGCTCTCTTTCCCTCCAGCTTTCCTGTTGTGACCAGGTGCTCCAATTCCCCTTTCCTCATAAAATGGCCTATAAATGTTGCCTGTCTTTTCCTAATCTTCCTTATGAATGATCTACTTGTGTCTGCCTCCATCAAGACTGTCTCGTTTGTTTTCTTTGCTGTCCATGGAACTCTTCACATTCTTCTTAGAAACCACATCTCGGCTGCCTCAATCTTGTTCTGGCTTTGTTTGTTGATTGTCCATGTCTCGCAGCCGTACAACAGTATTGTTTCTATATAACATTCACGAACTCTCTTCCTGATGTTACTTGATAGGCATTTGTTGGTAAGAATGCTTGTCATCTTCTTGAATGCTGTTTTGGCTTGGCCGATTCTGCTGGCTATTTCCGATGTGCATCTGACATCTGGTGAAATGATCTTTCCCAGATATATATACTTATCAACCTGTATCAAGGTTGTGCCGTTTGCTGTTATTTTGCATGAGGGGATTTCATGTTTTTTACTGATCACCATGACTTCAGTAAATCCATTGTGACCAAGAAAGAAAAAAAAAAGAAGAAATGGATCTTTTAGAAAGTTTTGGTTAAATGTGTTCACCGTTAAGGAGTTGCGAATGCATTGGTGTGGAAGATGCATATGGTTCAGAGGTCAAAACGACCAAAACTTTGCCTGAATGGGGGATGAACACTGTTAACCATACGACTGGACGTGAATAGGAAAGCTCTGTTATAAGTTAACTTTGTTGTTAAGTATATGTTCTGTTCACAAGCGAACACACATAGATCAGCAGTAAAAGTGTCGTCATCAGCTGCACACTGCGCATGGGAGTGTACCTTTTCTGCCAAACAGTGACGAGTACTTCAGTGTGAATACGGCAGTTTTGTAATTTATGGTGATGGGCCGAAAACCGAGGCAAGCTGCATCGCGTTGCAGAGTGTGGAACAAGTGTTTCCGATACGTCTCTACACAACGCTGCGAAAGATACATCAGCTCCAAAAATATTCGAAAAAGAAGTGAAAAAACAGTGAATACCACTAGTAGTAAAATTGTTTAACATAAAAATCGTTTATGTGTCAAGTTACACACACTATCATTTATTTATGTATTTATTCATTTATTTATTTATTTTGTTTGTTTTTTATTTTGTTCGTTTATTTATTTTATTTTATCTTATTTTTCAATTCTATTTATTATGTTCTTTATTTGACTTGTACACTTTAATGATTTTTTCTGCATCATTTATACACTGTGTGTATTTGAGGTGAAAAAGGGGGGTTGGTTTGGTGAGAGTGCAAGAGTATGATTATATGCCCTTGGATATATTGTAATATTTATGGAAAATTTAGGGATTGTGAAGTTGACACAGTTGGGGGAAAACACTGAAATTTTTATCTGGACATCTTACCAAATCATACTATTTGAGAACGTAAGATTACAAATCAGTGTTACGTAATCTTGTGTGAACGGTGAGAACAGTGTATCAATTGGGAAAACATCTGTTTCTGAAATCTGTTCTTTTTTGATGAACTTCTGACAATGTTTAAATTTTGTTTTCGCTGTTTGTTGTGACTGTCTGCAAATGTCCTCCTTCCACAGGTAATTTTTCGTTCAGTTAAAGCTTCTGTAAGGTAAGGTCACAGTGACCTTGACAAATACAACTTTTAGATTCGTTGTAATCATTTAGTATTGAATACCAGACTAATAGAATGGCTTAACCAGTTTTTGGTCGCTGTTAATGTTGCTATTGTTGTTGTTGTTGTTTTCCGTCTCAAGATATTTGTTGTGTATTGCATTTTATGTCAACTCTAAGAATCTGTCAGATTACTTCTTAGAGGTCTTAGTGTAAAATAATTAGACTTGTTTGAACGTAAAAATCTCTCTAAATCAACATTCTCTTTGAATATTCCAACTGCTCATGATGCATTTGCGAAATTATGTTTTTAAACTAATCAGAATGAAACTTATGTAATACGTTTTTGCACACTGCACACGCGTAGGCAAACACGAACACATGCACAGACACGCTATCTCTCTCTCTGTCTGTCTCTGCCTGCCTGTCTCTATCTCTCTGTCTCTTTCTCTTTCTCCCTCTCTCCCCCCTCTTTCTCTCTCTCTCTCTCTCACACACGTACACACACACACACACACACACACACACACACACACACACACACACACACACACACACATCACGAACTGAAAGCGACATGCCCCGACTTCCATTATTCAACAATGCCTCTCATTAAAGATCAAACACCGCCCTGGCCCTCAACCACCTGTGCCTCGCTCACACCCCTCACGCCCACAGCATAGGGACAGGATGGGGATAGAAGGAACACAAAAAAAAAAAAGAGAGAGAGAGAGAGATAGAAGAGAGATAGAAGAGAGAGAGAGAAGAGAGAGAGAGAGGAAAAAGGAAGGGGGGAAATGGAGGGGGCTGGGAGAGAAACAAGTCCATTGCCTTGTGAGTCACAGCACTTCCGTGCGGCCCCCCTGTCTTGATTAGTCGCCTTTGTGTTGTCAAACTGATTAAGCAATTAGATTGCCTGCCTCCTTCCACCAACCGCATCCCTCTATCGGAATGCAGCGCCCCTGGCTGGCCCCGGCGACAACTCTTGCATTCAAAGGACCATTCTCTCTCGCATTCACTCCCTTCGCTCCGCTTTTTTTTCTGCTTCGATGGCGCCCGATCCCATGAGTCATTTCGGCCCCTCATTTGCATATTGGTCCACCACCGAAACGTTTTGAGGTGAAAGGATCAATTGCGTTTTTAAATTGCGAGATGGGAAGCTGGGAGGCGAGAGAGAGGGTGATGAGGGGGTTGGGGGTTGGGGCGTCAGTTGGAATTCGTGTTTGTTGACATGTGTGGTTGTCATGGATTCCCGGTTTAAATGGTTGCTGGGTGAATGTGTGAAGTATAAGCAGAGATATTTATTAAACAACAACAACAACAACAACAACAAAACATTTATTTCAATGAACAATGTGTCAACTCAACAGTCAGTTTTCAAACTCAGTGTTGTTCCATTGAGTTTAACAACGATAACTCTTCTTCGCCTTACTGTTCTTTTTCCGCTTGTTCTTTTTCTTCTACTTCATCGTCGTCGTCATCACTGTCATCTCAACAACAACAGCTGTAGTAGAAGTAGTAGTAGTAGTAGTAGTGGTGGTAGTGGTGGTGGTGGTGGTGGTAGTAATAGTAATAGCAGCAGCAACCACAGTAATAATAGTAGGAGTAATGGTAATAGTAGCAGCAGCAGCAGCAGTAGTAGTAGTAGTACTAGTAGAAGTAGTAGTAGCAGCAACAGCATCAGCAGCAGCAACACTAGAAGTGGTTGCAGTAGCAGCATAGCAAGTAGTAGCGCAGGACAGTTATCAACTATTACTCAATTCATATTTCAAGACAATTGTCTAAAATTAGTTTTTGCTATTGTTTTGGTTAGGTGATCTGTACAATGGTATTAAATCAGCAAAAAAAGAAACAAACGAACATAAAAACAAACAAGCATTCTAATCAATAAACTATATAGCGAACAATCCTTTTCCAACTTAAGAGGTACAACAATGAATGTGTGCTTCCCATTATAGTATCAAGCTGTGCCTTACATGTGTTTCATGACATCATATTCACATTCCAGAAAACACACACACACACACACACACACACACACACACACACACACACGCGCGCGCACACGCATACACACACACAAACACACACACACACACACGCACACGCACACGCACACACACACACAC
>JAPXFY010004704.1:0-7500 GCA_030674185.1 Monoplex corrugatus | reverse complement strand
ACCCTGTTCTGGCAGGGCAAACCATCAGACGAGGTCAGAGAACACGGCGTGGGATTCGCAGTTAGAAACAGATTATTGGGATCCATAACCCCACCAGCAGAAGGAACAGAGCGAATCCTGTCTCTCCGACTCCAAACATCCTCAGGACCAGTCAGTCTAATCAGTGCCTACGCACCAACTTTGGCATCCACAGCAGAAGCAAAAGACAAGTTTTATGACGACCTCAGTGCTGCTATAAGGAGAATTCCTGACAGAGAACTACTGTTCATCGCCGGCGATTTCAACGCCAGAATGGGTGTCGATTACAACTCCTGGCCCACCTGCTTGGGTCAGTTTGGCACTGGGAAAATGAACGAGAATGGCCAGCGCCTGCTAGAGCTCTGTTGTCATCATGGGTTGTGCGTCAGTAACACCTTCTTCAACACGAAGCCTCAGCATCGAGTCTCCTGGAGACACCCGCGATCCAAACACTGGCACCAGCTCGACCTGATCCTCACCAGACGTGTCAACCTTTCCAGTATCAAGATCACTCGCAGCTACCAGAGCGCCGATTGTGACACTGACCACTCTTTGGTGTGCAGCAATGTGAAGCTCCGCGCGAAGAGACTGCACCAGCAAAACACGCGATCAAAGAAAAGTGGAGGAGTTTGCGCGTGTGTTGGAGGATTCTCTCCCTGGCCCACCCACTGCAAATGCCCAAGACCGATGGGAACACTTCAGAGATGCTGCCTACAATGCCGCCATGTCTACATTTGGCAAAAAGACCAGCAAGTCAGCTGATTGGTTCGAAGCCCACTCAGAAGAAATGACACCAGTCATCGAGGCCAAGAGAAACGCCTTGACAGCATACAAAACCAATCCCAGTGAGCAGAACCTCCAGGTTCTCCGTGCTGCTCGCAGCAAAGTCCAGCAGTGTGCCAGACAATGCGCCAATGGCTATTGGCTTCAGCTTTGCTCCCAGATTCAGACTGCGGCTGACACAGGCAGCATCAAGGCGATGTATGAAGGCATCAAGCAGGCATATATGCAAGGGAAACGGTAGTCTCAGAAGACGCCCTGAATGCCATAGAGTGCCTACCAGAGCTGGAAGAGCTTGACAGAGAACCAACCATAGTTGAGCTCAGCGAAGCCCTGGACTCTCTTGCCTCTGGCAAGGCACCAGGGAAAGACGGTATTCCCGCCGAAGTACTGAAGTGCTGCAAAGAGACTCTCATCACCGAGTTGCATGAAATCCTCTGCCTCTGTTGGAGTGAAGGCGAAGTACCACAAGACATGAGGGATGCTAACGTCGTCACACTGTACAAAAACAAAGGTGACAGAAGCGATTGCAATAATTATCGCGGCATATCCCTCCTCAGTATCGTTGGGAAAGTCTTTGCACGAGTAGTACTGAAGAGGCTCCAGGTACTCGCAGAGCAAGTCCACTCTGAATGGCAGTGCGGGTTCCGTGCCAACAGATCCACTATAGACATGATCTTCTCCCTCAAACAACTTCAGGAGAAATGCAGGGAGCAAAGGCAGCCACTCTTCGTTGCCTTCATAAACCTCACAAAGGCCTTCGATCTGGTCAGTAGGGATGGCCTCTTCAAAATCCTTCCCAAGATTGGATGTCCACCCAAACTTCTCAGCATCATCAGATCCTTCCACGAAGACATGAAAGGCACCGTCGTCTTTGACGGCTCAACATCAGCTGCCTTCAGCATACGGAGTGGAGTGAAACAGGGTTGCGTCCTGGCTCCCACCCTGTTTGGAATCTTCTTTGCTGTGATGCTGAAACACGCATTCGGTCCTGCAGCTGAAGGCATATACCTCCGAACCAGGACAGACGGAAAGCTCTTCAACCTCTCCAGACTAAGAGCCAAGACTAAAGTCCAGCTGAGGTGCCTGCGTGACTTCATCTTTGCAGACGACGCAGCAGTAACCGCCCACTCAGCTGAGGACCTACAGCAGCTCATGACTCGCTTCAGCGATGCCTGCCAAAACTTCGGGCTTACCATAAGCTTGAAGAAAACACAGGTCATGGGACAGGATGTTGACTGTCCCCCAGCCATCAGCATCAATGACCATGAACTGGATGTCGTCCATGACTTTGTTTATCTGGGCTCAACAATCTCAGACACCCTCTCACTTGACACAGAGCTCAACAGGCGCATCGGCAAGGCAGCTACCACCATGGCCAGACTGACAAGGAAAGGTAGAAAGAAACTCTAGGGAGAGCTAGACAACAGAAGGTCTTCAGAGAAGTAACCCCCTTTAGACAAGTGTTTCGGCCCTGAATTCCTTACACTCTCGGGGGGCCGGGCCACATCCAGGTCATGACTCCTGGATGCCCTTCTGCTGTTGTCTATTTTTTTTTTTTTTTTTTTCCCACGCCGGGGATCGAACCTGGGCGATTCTGCGCTTCAGAACTGCGGTACGCGGTTTTACCAATGTGCTAACGGGGCACACATCATCTGTAGGGAATTTAATCCTTATGAAGTTCACTTTTTTGGTTCCTCCTTGCCCAGATCCAGCTTGAGCTCCTTTCTGCTGCCTCTGCCATCGCTTTAAGGGCTCTAGTCCTCTTCTTCCCAGAAATGGCGAGTTGTTTCATGAGATCATAAGCGGAGGTGCCCACAAACCCTCTTGCCCCGACCTCTATGGCGAAGATTTTGACCCGCAGACCTGCTTTCTTCAGGGTGCTGGCAAGACCGGCGTATTTTTCGATCTTGTAGATATGTGCTTCTTCCATTCTGCTTTCGTATGGCACAGTGAGTTCTATCAGAATCACTTGTTTCGAGGAGTCAGAGTGGAGAGCGATGTCTGGTCTCATGCCTGTCTTGCTGATGACATCTGGGTAATTTCTCCACTCTGGGAGGTCTGCTGTACACTCCCAGTCGACTGCTCCATCCAGAAGACCCTTTGGCAATGTGCTGGTTGTCATAGCACTTTCGGGCCAGACCTGTTTCCCTCCTGCTTTGTAGAACGTTGTCATAGCAATTGGTGCGTTTGGGGTCATGGTTTTTTCGCTAACCACATCTGTAATCACTTTCAGAACTTGGTTGTGCCTCCATGTATACCTTCCTTGGGCTAGCGCTACTTTGCAAGAGCTTAGGACATGTTCCACTGTTTGTTTCTTCTGACAGAGTGGACATGCTGGGTCGTCTGCTTTCCCCCATTTCACTAAGTTTGCATTCGAGGGGAGCAGGTCATATACAGATCTGAGGAGGAAGCTTGTCCTTAGAGGAGCCATGTGCCACATATCGTTCCAGCTGAGACTTCTTTGGAGTGCACTGTCCCATGTTGTCCATTGCCCCTGTTGACCTTGCTGGACTGCCTTCTGCACTCTTTTGACATCTTCTTCTTCCTTCAACTCCTGTATGATCATGTCTCTTTTTTCCTTCCCTTTGGCTTTGGACCACCACTGCATTTTTGTTGCTCCCAGTCCCTGTCTGTTGGTTTGCGTGTGTCCAATTATTTCTTTGATGCTGAGGTTTCTCTTGGCATTGTTTACAGCCTCTTGGACTTTCCACTTTCTGCCAGTTCTCAGCTTTGGATGAACTGATCTCACGATATTGTCTTCCGATTCCTCCAGCATGCTCAACAGTCTTGCTTTTCCAACTTTGTATTCCTCCACTATGGATTTCAGAGGTAGCTTCAGCATTGCTTGACGACAGTAGAATGCAACATCAGTGAGACCAGGTGGGACACCGAGCCATTTTCTTGTGTATTTGTTGATTTTGGCTTCCATTGCTTCGACTGTGCTGGTGCAAATGTCATAGATTAGCAGTGGCCACAGCAGTTTTGGTATCAGTATGAACTGTAGACACCAGACTTTGTATTTGCCTGGCAGTCCGCAGTTATCTATTTTCTTCAGGCCTTCTTCTGCTGTTTGCTTGGTTTCACATCCCCTTTGTGTGTCTTTCAGGGAGTCATCATACCATCTTCCGAGACTTTTTACTGGCTCTTCTGAAAGAATGGAACAACGGGAAGCTGACTGAGCACACAAAAATCCAGATCTACAGAGCCTGCGTCGTGAGCACCCTCCTGTATGGCCGACAAGAGCAAAAGCTCAATGCTTTTCACATGCGTAGCCTCCGACGCATTCTAAACATCACCTGGCAGGACAAGGTCCCAAACAACACTGTCCTGGAAAGAGCTGGATGCACCAGCATGTACACGCTGCTGAAACAGAGACGCATGCGCTGGCTTGGCCATGCCGTTCGCATGGACGACGGACGGATCCCCAAAGACCTCCTCTACGGAGAACTGGTGCAGGGAAAACGTCCCACAGGCAGACCACAGCTGAGATTCAAAGACGTGTGCAAGAGGGACCTAAAAGCCTTGAATATCGACAAGGACAACTGGGAAGCAACAGCCCTCGAACGGTCAGCCTGGAGACAGACTGTGCAGAAAGGTCTCTCCAAGTTCGAAGAGACACTCGCTCAGCGGCACGAGGAAAAGAGAACGAGAAGAAAGGCTGCAGCCCAGGCAGACAGACCAGCGTCAGACTTCATCTGTGCCCTCTGCCACAGGGACTGTCATTCCCGCGTCGGACTGGCCAGCCACACCCGACGCTGCATCAGAATAAAACCCAGAGCGCAACTCCATAGTCTTCCGAGACTGAAGGACGCCTATATATATATATATATATATATATATATATATATATATATATATATATATATATATATATATATATATATCGGGGCCGTACGTGTGTGTCCCGAGGTCCTACTTAGCCTACATTTTTTTTTTACTAGTATCAGTCTATCATTGGACCAATCTTGGTTACTTGAAAATGACGGTCGGCACGGTTTGAATTCTCGGTAAAGGAACTTTCCAGGTTGATAGACAAGCGGTTAAGATTGCAGGACATCGATAATATTGCATGTTGTTCCTTCTCAAGATTGAAGCAAACGCACTTTTGTATGGTATTTTCCTCATCAAATAATGCAGATTCTCTTTTGGAAACACGTAGATGATTTATAAATCGCTCACAAAGTCCCCAAATGGACAGAACCTTACCTTTCCACTTGTTTTGACAATACCGCTTAAACGATTGATATCTGTGGTAGAGAATAGGTTATTGTTATGGTTCATATGTATGCTACGTATGTTGCGATTAAGAGGTCGGTATGGAGATCACAGACAAGAACAAACTGCATAGACAGAAATGTGGAGGGTTGATTTCTCAAACAGTTTGGAGTTTGGAGTTTAATCAACAGGGATTCATCGCGCTCGGACAATTCCATACGCGCTTCATCCAAATCGGACACCAGTTGTCTGGCACACTTCTTGAGCCTGAGCAAAGCCTTATGCGCTGACAAAGTCCTGAACTGAGGAGCGGGGGAGGGGAAGGAAAAGCCTTTTAAAACATTAAGCTGACACCACCGGAATGTTGGAAACGTTACAATGGGCAGCAAACAGGCCATCGTTTAATGTTGCGGGCTGGGACTGAACACAAAACATGTAGATTCTGATCACAAGGCTCTGTCAAAAGAACCAACCATTTCTCTGAAAAGCTTCAGAGGTTAGATTGACATGACGACAGCGTTGGGCAGTGTGAAAGTTACCACATGTACGATTTTGAATATTTGTATTACTTTACTTTCATGCCTACCTGGTTTTGTAACACCAGCTAAAGAAACTTAAATGCTAAGTAGTATTAGATCAGCTTTACCATCTTCAAAACCTTGCGGTAAACATTTCTTTGTGTTTGTTCTCAGACTCCTTTTATGTCATATTTCAGAAGATACAGAAGTTTAAAAGGTTTGCTTCTTGAAACTTAGCTTTTCAATACGCTTAGAATGTGTTCTTTTATTTTCCTGAAACTGCGACACAGGGAGAAACAAGATTCAGAACGATTAGTTTGTTTCTCTTCTGAGTTGGCATTGCGCATGACGTGTGTTGGTATATATTTTCTTCTTGTTATTCTTCGTCTTCTTGATCTTATTGTTCTGCCTCCTCTTCCTCCTCCTCCGCTTCTCTCTTCCCGCTACCCCCATCCCTATATAGCTTTTACCTGTTTCTCTTCTTGTTCTTGTTCTTCTTGTTCTTCTTCTTGTTCTTGCTCTTGTTCTTGTTCTTCTTGTTCTTGTTCTTCTTGTTGTTGTTGTTGTTCTTCTTCTTCATCTTTATCTTGTTGTTGTTTTTGCTGATGTTGTTGTTGTTATTCTTCTTTTTCTACTACTACTACTACTTCTACTTCTTCTTCTTCTTCTTCTCCTTTTTCTCCTTTTTCTTCTTCTTCTTCTTCTCTTTCTCCTTCTTCTCCTTCTCCTTCTTCTCCTTCTTCTTCTTCTCCTACTTTTTCTCCTTCTTCTGCTTCTTTTCTTCTTCTCCTCCTCCTCCTTCTCCTTCTTCTTTTTCTTCTTCAGGACACCCTGTCAACCATGCCCACCTGACCCTTCCTTCTCTGGCACACCTCTCACTACTTTTACCCCAGTCTCACAAAAAGAAATTTTCAACACAATCAGATCCATGTCGTTCAAAACCTGCGAACTGGATCCTCTTCCAGGTTCTCTCTACTCCGATTGTCTCCCTACTCTCCTCCCATTCATCACTGACATCATCAACACTTCTTTTCAAACTGGAACTGTCCCAGATTCTTTCAAGTCTGCTATTGTTCACCCTCTCCTCAAGAAACACAATTTAGACCCAAATGAACTGAAAAATTACAGGCCTATCTCTAATCTCTCTTTCTTGTCAAAACTCCTTGAAAAAGTCGTCCTCAACCAGCTGAACTCTCACCTGTCTGCCAACAATCTCCTCAATCCTTTCCAGTCAGCCTACCGCCAGTGCCATAGCACTGAAACTGCCCTACTACACATTCTCAACAATCTCCTCCTTGCAACTGATACTGGCAAAGTCTCTCTCCTCACACTCCTTGATCTGTCTGCAGTTTTCGATACCATTGACCATGGTATTCTCCTTTCTAGACTTCATCATACTTTTGGCATCTCTGACATTGCTCTCTCCTTTTTCACTTCGTATTTATCAAACAGAAAACAAACTGTTCTCATCAATGGCACTTACTCTCAATCTGCATACCTGACCTGTGGTGTTCCACAAGGATCTGTCCTTGGCCCTGTTCTTTTCACTCTTTATACCTCCCCCCTGTCCACCATCATCAACTCCCACTCTATAAAACACCACTTCTATGCTGATGACACCCAACTTCAAGATAGTGACTCACCTGATAATATACAGCGCCTGTTGACTCGCACCACTGAGTGTTACTCGGACATTAAGAACTGGATGACACACAATAGACTTCAGCTTAATGACGACAAGACAGAAGCTATCCTCATTGGCACCCGTCAGAAACTTTCCCAGCTGCCTCCTCTTTCTCTCCCATTATGTAAACACATCAGTCCCAATTTCTGATTTAGCTAAAAACCTTGGTGTCTGCATTGACTCTACCCTGTCCATGAACAACTTTGTTTCTCAAACTGCCAGATCTTGCTACTATCATCTCCATCGTATAAGCCTGATCAGGAAGTATCTCTCTGTCGAAAC